>JZLH01S0104528.1:1500-15819 GCA_001188425.1 Eucidaris tribuloides | reverse complement strand
ACTCATTTTCACCCTGTTTTTGGCAGTTTATGTCTTTCTGTTGTGCACTGGCACAGCCTCAGCATCATAACTGAAGAAAATACTTTTTATGGACACAAGAAGGCGCTACACAACGCAGTACAGGGGGTACAACAGTACCCACGGGTAGCGCATGGTGCATCATTTGCCCAATTGTTCTTCTGCTTCTATTCACAGTTACATTAAAACCCAAGTTTAGTTTTGGGGATTTTTTGTTATTTGAAAGCTTTATGCCCCAATGTTATAACCCTGCAATAATAGATTCTGAATGTCTTTAGTTTTTTTTTTTAATTTAATTTAATGAAAAATACTCGTGGGAACACCCCCAAAATTTTACATTATAGCATCTAAAGGGTTAAAAAGGCTTTAAGGTTACATGTGTTATACCTCATCTGAAAGAGCAGACGCAGCTCTTTCAGATGAGGTATTACCCATATAACATCTTTAACCCTTTGGATGCTATAATGTAAAATATGGTCAAAAATGTCGGGGGTCCCCCCTGACATTTTTCATTAATTAATTTAAAAAAAACCAAAGACAAAGAAAAAGTTATATGAGTTATACCTCATCTGAAAGAGCCGAGTCTGCTCTTTCAGATGAGGTATAACACATGTAACCTTAAAGCCTTTTTAACCCTTCAGATGCTATAATGGAAAATTTTGGGGGTGTTCCCACGAGATTTTTCATTAATTAATTAAGACATTCAGAATCTATTATTGCAGGGTTATAACATTGGGGCATAAAGCTTTCAAATAACAAAAAATCCCCAAAACTAAACTTGGGCTTTAATTGTTATCAGCATGGAATTCCCCTTCAAAGTTATTTTCACAATGAGACCTTTTCCGGACAACGATGACGTCACGTTTATATCACCTTATCTATGATTGGTCGCTTTCCACTTGTGTTGTCACTCACTTCGGTTCCCTTGCAAAATCACAAATCAGGACATTCGTCAAACAGGAAGTCAATAATTGATGATGAAATTCATCAAAATAGCAAGTGTGCCTCTCTCTGTTTGAATCTAGTTTGTTCGATTTATGTAAAGCTTCACATTTGGAATGTACCATTTTTAATCAGGGATCATAATTGATAGGGTTAGGGTCATGGTAACCTATCGCCCCCCTCAGCTGTGCTTCCTGCGAGCGCAAAAATTGTTTATCAAAACATTCGTATGCTTTATTTATGGGTCCCTGACTTTAGACTGATCTAAAATCAAGATACGTTTTATACTGATGTTAGCTCGGGCCTGATGTGGACCTGAACCACCTCCTAGAGCACATTAACTTTAGCTCAGGCTAAAATATTTTTCAACCATTTATACTGGGAGTTACCCCGCTTCAGGTCCAGACCTGAAGCGGTGTAACTCTCAGTATAAATGGAGTATACATGTAAGTCAACTAGGTACAATATGAAAAAGTTGTGTTCTGTGGCAGCCTTGGTCTCATGGCTTCATATACAAGACTGATATTGGGACCGGCATTGATGGAAACAGTTTATAACTTTAGAAATTAACTTAATCAAATTAATATTTCAGCCATCAAATCTAGTATTTATTTTTTTTTAGCGTTGGGTTAACCTTCAAAATGCAAAGTTTTTAGAATAGGCCGCGTAAGTGGTAAACTAGCCCACAATACCAATAGCAATATGAAGATGTTATATGCTCGAGGTGCAATTCGTCCACACTCCGCACAGATTTTTTTATTTAATTCAAACAAAATAGAACATAATCTTTCACTGCTTTTTGTCAGCTGATGCAGCTTCAAACAATTTACAAACTAAAACATTTCTTTACGCTAAATCATTCATAAACCTACATGTATATAAATATACCTAACAATGGGGAAATTGCAAAACACTTTGATTGTTTTCACAGTAATCAAAGTAGCAAATCTATCCATAGGTCAAATTTGTCCCAATATAAGAAGGACAAGTCCTCTATTGTCATGTCTATGGCTAAAGTTAATCGGTATTTAACGCGATCCTGTATGGGAACGCAAAAGCACATACTGCCTGCTAGCTATCCAAGTTATCGCGTAGCTAACACAAACTCAGCGTTATAATAAATCGCACAAATCCTCTGGCGAATAAAGTTAATTTTGCTAAGCGGGGGATCTCACATGATCGTGGCAGGATGGCGCTACACAATTGGGTATCAGTCATGAATATGAACGCTTCGCCATTATAAAAGACGCTCTCTCCTCTCATCTCCGTTGTTGACCGCGCGAATTTACGTTGACTGCATTCCGGCAGTCTGTTCCGTGTTATCGATTGTGCATGCAGTTTGAATAAATTACATACTCATGGGCAGTTCTTAAACTAGCTGTGGTCCATACAATGGGCCTACAGCGTTTTGATTCATGGTCTGAGGGTGCGAGAGTTAATCGCCATGGGACGCGCCATGGTGATAGCCAAGTTTGTTTTGGAGTGTGTTCAGGTGTAAATCTGGGTTTGAAAAATATGAGGTGGCTGTCAGTTTCAACGTTGATGTGTAGTATGAAATACGAATACTCGACAAAGTGTTGAAGATCGGTTTCAATGGCATACTCTGTGCTACATACCTTGCTGTTTCTTAGGTAAGTGTCTTTAAAACCTCTCATCTCTGCAAGATGTATGGCAAACAGAAATATCGCACATGATATGTTTTGGCCCACAACTGCAGGTTTTCCTCACAGTCAAATTGAGAATTTATTATAATAATCTTATTCAATATGACACCAAAGAGACATGATACCACATCTTAGCTTTTTTGTATGTTGCATACACTCTACATTTGCAATTCTGTGTATTTTCTTCTGGATTTTCAATAATGAGAAATTTCGCTGTAATGTAACTGTTCAAATAAACGTACTCAGCCAGAATTGTCGTCAATAATTCCTGTAAGTGAGCCGCACTAAAATTTAAATTCTGTAATTAAACCCGCATGTATTGTTTTCATCGGTGTTATAACTTATAACATAACAAGATCTGCAAATAAGCTATCAATCTGCTTTCAATCTATTTGCACACTTGTTTCAATTTCTTGCGAAAGAATATTTGTGACCCATCACGATACCATGATATAAAGTCACACAAACCGAAGTAAGGATAGTGCCAAAATATCGTAATATGAATATAAACTACGAAAGTAAAATGCCCTCAAAAATCTAAAGTTTTATGATCTCTACGTGTTGCACAAATTTGATTGTTTAGTTTCAACCCAATGTATTTTTCTTTCTATGTTCATGTTTGCATTACATGCGTGACTTTATCAGGGTATCGTGGTGACCAGGTCACACTTGATTACACTTTCCAAGAAAATAGACCTAATTAGATATTTAGAATAATAACAAAGAATTTTACAAAAATAACAAATAATAGCAAATTACTTGAGAAAAATGCTCTTAAAGTGTATTGCTAACATTACCACAGTTTAAAAAATCTGAGCCGCATGAATCGAGCATGCTACCAGTGTCTTTCGATGAGGTTTCTAAAAATGAAGCCCTGAAAAATTTGTATTTCAAAAAATGGATTAATTAGTGCGTTTAAAAAAGTGAAAATCGTAAGTTGACCCAGATTCACTTGCCCATTTCTCCCATAGACTTACTGTGTGTCACACCTAGGTTAAATAAAACTCGCGCCGAGTTTTGTTTATTATTTAATAACTTGCCATTGGCCGTGTAACTTTCCAAAGCTTTTGTATTCTAGGGTGTTTATTTGTCCATTTGATAGCACTACTAACTGTAGCCAGATATCAAAGTTGACAATTTTTAAATTGAAGCTCACAATGTTAGCCTATCACTTATAACACACACACAAAAACATCCTGCCTGGTAAATATTATTCAATCATGTACATCATCCCACAAGAAACTGATGGCAGATATTTATTTATAACTCATCAAGCTTGCTAACACCACACATCCTAACAAAACACTTGCTTGAGTTGTTGGTCAAATTCCAACAAAGAGAAAAGTTTGAACAATCGCGCTAACTCAGATTCCAATTTATTTTTGTGCTTTGTTTATGGTATTGTTTCATCTACAGTTATTACACTACAGGTGTGGTGTACTGACTATCATCTCCATGCAATAATTTTTAGTGTCGAAATCTAAACTTGTCTTCGGAAACTGATATGCGGTATTATGGGCAAGAGCTCAGTTATTTGGTCAATTTGTAGGACAACAGAGTGAAGTGATAATTGGTGATCCGCGGTAATCCGCGGCGGATGCACCATAGATGTTGTACGAAAATTTTTTCTTTCTATGTTTGTTTGTTTGTTTTCTTTATTTATGTTTCATTTCTGGTCACTTTTGTTCCGACGATAACTCATGAATGAACCAGTATCAATAACTGTAACTTAACATAGTTAGTGTCTGCATGTTAATACCTAGGGGCATGGTAACCCGTCAATGTGAAGAGCATCTATGACGTGCATTTTACGTCATTTGTAAAAAAGCTAGACTTAAAGGCAAGGTTCACCCTGACAAACAAGCATGGTTTTAATAAAAGCAAGAAACAAGAGAGAAACATATTAAACGCAAGTTTGGCGAAAATCCACCATAAGAATAGCGGAGTATGACCTTTCAAAGTTTTTAATTTTGTGACGTCATATACGAGCAGCTCCCCATATGTCATGTATATATAATCAATAAAATTGCACTTTTATTGTCAATGTATAATGAATGTTTGTGGTTTTCATAGAACATGTATGAAATAACGTTTCCTAATTATATAATGAATGACAGTAACATCATTTACAATTTTCTGAGAAAATGGGCAATTTAATGGAATTGTATAGTAACATGACAGATGGGGAGCTGCTCGCATGTGTAGTCACATATTTACAACTTTGAAAGTTCATAACTCCGCTATTCTTTGGTGCTTTTCGCGCAACGTTTTATTAATCATGTTTCTCTAATTTGTTGTGCGTTTATTAAAATCAAGTTGTCGTCCAGGTGAAACCTTGGCCTTTAAACTCTACAATTTGCGATATTCTCGAGGCCGGCAGTACGAATAAAACAATGACATCTTTGCAGATGGTCAAGTTGAGGTCAAGGTCAACTTTTGTGTCCATACCGACGTGGCGCGCGCGCGTCTCCCCACGGGCGTGTACGGCGCGTCAAAATTTCAAAATGCTCCAAATGACTTCTTATTAACAGTACTGTAGTTTTCCAGGTCATTTGGAGGCATTTTGGTGTGCGCGCGACCGCTTGTTTTTCGCGGTGGCAGCCCGTTTCCTTACGGAATAACGTATTTTTTTCTTAAGTGATTTTGAAAGTCTATCTTACTGAATTCTACGTCATTTAAGAACCTTTTCGCAGCCCACCAGACCACAAAAACAGGCTAACACGCCCAAAAACGTTAAAATGCGGCACGCGATCGCGCGCGTAAGTGAATGGCGGCACTTTTAAAATCACTATAACTGTCTAGAATTATACGGTGACCGCCTACTTTTTATTCTTATTCTGTAGACTTATGATGCGTAATAAGCATTTCAGGTATCTCTTTCCTCTGGCCAAAGTGGGCTGGCGAGCGTTAGTTATAACGTCATAAAGAAATTGTATTTTACGCATATTCTCATGAATGGAGTCGAGAAAGATAAACCATACTTGGTAACGGATAACTTTAGGTCAAGGGATCATTTACTGGAGCTAATTCATAACCGCACCCTGCGTTGCTACGAGCGCATGTGCGGCACATCGAATTTTGAATTATGCTCAGAGAAGAATTCAAGGTGAATAAGGGACATGTTTATCAGGCAATAAACTTGATTTAGATCGCTTGTCACATTTTCTTTAGATTTAATGATGCGGAGCGGTTATCGCGGATCACCAATTCGTTTAAGTGACGAATTAAAATCTAGTTATGTATGAAGAGATTATTTGTGTCCCACTGCGTATAGAACCACATGGAATCATTCTGCAAGTGTACGAAGGGCTGGGATTTTGTAACATAATTCGATAACCAGGAAACTGGAAGTTGTGAGGATGTGATTACTTTCTTTGAAAATTTTTACTGATTACTGCGGTTGATAGTTCAGTACATAAAGTTCATATCTTTGCAAGGCATATTAGCCTTTAATTTAAATACACACTTCAGTACTTTTTGAAACTCATTATGAAAAGTTGAAGAAATTTGAAAGTTCAATTGTCCAAGTAAATTTGGCTGTTTGTTCTGTTATTGTTGTTGCTATTGTTGGCATGTGTTTGATCGTTGTGTTCGTATTTTCCACAGCTATCAATGTATAAAATCAATACCACAGTAGTCCCACAGATATTAACCATAAATACCAAATAATTACACAGTTCCTGTAAAAGTATGAAGTTGATGACTGGTCTACACAGCAACTGAACTCTCCAAAGAGTGCTTTCAAATATGCATATTATAAATACATTTCATGTACCAGTGATCAATATTTGTAAGGGCAAGCAATGGTTTTTCCTATGTGCCTTGTACATTGTATTTACTGCACACACCCCGCACATTTAATTCCAGGTACTTTGAACAAAAGACAGGAAACAACATCATGAGTTCAAGGTAGCAGCAAATCTTATTTTAACATCTAAAAAGTCCCTAGCCCCCCACACCCCACCCCACCCCTCTCTTTTTGCTTCAAAACATACAACTCAGAACACCCCCCAACACAAGCTAACAAATCAGGTGACATGTTCTCCTTCTGTCTTCCCTTCCTCTTTGTCATATGACCCTCTACTTCACCCACCTCACCCCATCTTTTCTAAATGGAATTCAACACAGAATGTTCGTCTTGCTTTGGGAACTTCCATTACACATAAGTGAAAAGCATACATGTATATTACTCACAGGCACAAAGAGCTGTGGTAAGATATGACATGTTATTGAGAAAGAAAAACAAGAGCATTGCTTACAGCCCAAGTTAAGTTCTGGTAAATGGTAAAAAATCAGAATTCTTTGCAATTATGATTTTTAGACTACATATTAGGACATGTCTATTAATTCCCCTGAAAATTGCTTGCTCTCAAACTTCCCATTTTTGAGAAATTACTCAAAATGTACCCCTGAAGATTTCAAAGGTAATGCACACACTCTCCTTTAAATTTAACACGTAATTGTCATGAAAACATTTTCAGGAGGTAATGATGTTGTCCTCGATGTCTGGGGTGACAATAGAATCTTGTGACAGATGATCGCAAAAATTGTCTCTGATCGACCAAAACTGTTTGGGCTTTAATTATACACCAATGTAATATATGGAAAATGTCAGTTGGGAACTAGAAGGGCATTACGTCAATGGTAGGGGCGGTATATCCTAATTAATATATGCCATGACCCGTTTACTACGCGAAGCAGCAGTCGCTGCAGCTGAAGGGCCACTAAAATCTGATTTGATCTTTGATTATGCCATTTATATGTCTGTTGTGCCTTCTTGGTGTCAGTTTAATTAAATACGCAATGTCTGCAGATTTAGTGAGTGAGATTGAGGTATTTTTGGCAGTTTTTAGCAATGGGGATGAAATTTTGATGAAACCCTCATTTGCATAGGGCTTTTCATGGGCTGTGTGCCTTTGTGGGGCAAAGTTATCAGGACTGTTCTACTTCAAAGGAGGGTAGCAAAAAGTTTATTGGAAACCATGGTGTAAATTAAAATTAGATGAAATGATTGTAATGGTACACATACATATACAAAAACAAGGTCTGGCGTCTCCTGAAAATTTGTCGAAAACTGGCCGAAGCGATAAAAATAACACATATCTCTTATGGGCCAATAAGTAAGATACCGCTATCCAATATCACATCTAGTTGATAACAACAAGGGTGTAACGCCATTGACTTTGTACAGTGATAGCGCCCTTCCTGGTTGCCACACTCCCTTCGTTAACAGTTATCCACAAATTTGCATTTAATGTTTTTGTTCAATTGTGTTCTTTGTATAAGCATGTTACGAGTTGCATCTTTATTGGTGGCATGTTGGCGTTAACAAGCATTTAATTATTATTATTATTTCTGGCTCTCAGTAGATGATAATGTTCCTGCTGAAGTGTTGTATCTCTCTGGCAAGTGTGTCATTTCTAAATGGTCCTAAAAATACACGAACTATCAGTTTCAAACAGTTTATATTCCCTAGATTCCATTATGGAATTGAAGACTATGGCTGCGCCTGCGCTCACAGCACCCTAGTTTAGCAGCATAAACCCTTGCCGGGGTCATGCTAACGGGCAAAATCAAGGTCTGAACAATCTGGTGCCTGCCAGACTAAGTTTTCCAGGCCCCTGTGTTATAAGCTGCTCGTACAAGGCACTGAGCAACATGAATTAAGTCTTGGCTCAAGGCAGCTGTCAATTTAAGTGCCAAAATAAAGTCTGTGCCTGCAGACTATTAACATCACACCCCACCACTTCCTTATAAGTGTTTAGGTTTGTTAAGAGCATAAGTGTAATTTGTGGCAAGAAAAGTAAATGCATTGATGTTGTTAAACATGCTTCTAATTCACATTGCATTGTAATTTGGCAAATGATGATTGTGAGAATATACAATAGAAGCTCTTTAGTGCGTATGTAATAATAATAATATTGACTTGGGAATTTTTGACAGTAAAATGACATTTCTACTAACAAATGTGACATAGGAAATATTATGATACACGTCTGACTACAGCATGCTACATGGAATAATTACTCTCTTCATCATCTAAGCGAGTAATTGACAATATACAATTATGTGGCGGATTTGCCACGAGTTTGCCCGCAAAAGGCATAAAATTGGGTGGATTAGCTAAAATAGACATTCGTGTGGTACGTCCAGCTGTGATTTGTCATTCTTTTCAATGCCAACATTGTTGCAGCGAACCATCCCTGATATGTCATCCTTGCTCGATATTGCAGGGGGGGGGGGGGGGGGGTCGACTCTTTTTTTGCAAAACAATCCTGGTACTGTATTAGTGACGAGAATAATCGGCAATTACAAGTCTTCAAAAATAGGAATATAATCAGTTACAAATAATTGTAATGACTATTTCCCATGCACTCAGTACTAATCCAAATAATGTACATGTAATTTTTATGTAGAATTCAACTGCTATTATTGAGAGTTTTTTTTTTTTTGACAAATATGGGTCATAGATACTCTATAAATTTCACATTGCCTCTATTTGTAATACTGACCCTTAAATTAATCACGGTTTTCATCTAATACTAGAAATGGTACATGCGGATAATACCATTTCAAAAAATTTATGGGGTATTGAGGTTTATAATTTTTGAGAGAGAATAACAATAGGTCTTCAATCCGCAAGCGTCACACAGCACCCCGTAATTATTGCTTACAAGTAATGTACACGTAATCGAATGAAAATACACCATTACAAGTATAAATACGTACAATCCAACAAAAATCACTCCATTATGAGCATTCCTGAAAAAACGACCACAAACATGTTTAATAAGCATGTAACATTATGAAAATCGTCTATGAAATCTACGGGCAAATAAACAAGTCATTTATGCACTAAGTTTGTGTAAATCAGTATGAGCTTCATGATGAATTACAAATAGCAAAACAATCACAGCATGAGTGAGCCACCTGGAATTACAACAATGCATGGAATGTGAAAATGTAACAAATACAAGTATGTAGCTGTAACACAGTTATCACTTTCATTTGCCACCTGAATCAAATGTAACTGCTTAGTGTAAATGTAAAATACCGTACTGTGTAACATGTGCACATACTGGTATCACCCTAAATACTGCTAATTTTGCACTATATTTCATGCAACACTTTGCCATACTTTTGCAACACAAATCTCAGAATGACAGAATAAGTTCCTCAGACTTGGATTAGAAAATTGTTTTATTAACATGACAGTATAATTATATGACTCCAATAATGTACTGTCCACATATTACTCAAAGGTAGTCTTAGTTTTTAGAACTGTTCAATTTTTTAACCGCATAAATACCAAAACTAGTCCTACACTCTTAGACTGTATTAAGTCTGGAAAAAAGTGGATGGGGCATGGAGATTCACACTGCTTGCTGCACTCACAGTTTGTGGCCACTTCACGATGTGGGATCAGGACAGATGGGTAAATTAAAGAGGGCAGTCTAGAACTTAGACTAAACTTACAGGTGGCTTCTCATCAGCATTGATGGATAGCTGGCTTGACCAATATCTATTCATTTCCCCAAGAACGAACAATCACCACATGTACAGAGGTGCTCGTCCAAAGGTCAATGTTAGTACATAATCACATTATGATCTCAGGTGAAAAGATGTTATTGTAGTAACGAGTGTAAAAGGGGTCGGTGGTCATTTGGTCTGGGATCCAGGACTAGGATCAATCAATCAAGTGCAATGTAGACAGGTCTCAGTGCCCAAGGATTCCTCATTAGCAGGGCATACTTGCGCAACAAAGTGCAGTGTAGACGGTTTTAGTTGCCCAGGATTTCATTAGCAGGGAATACTTGCCCAAATTTTGATGTGGTAAATGTGGTAGATTTGCGAGGAGCGAAGCGACCGACCTGATGCGGCGAGGGGGGAGAGGTGTGGGAGGGGGTGCGTCCGCCCGGTGTGGAGATTTTTGGTTTGCCACTTCATATATGCGATTTTTGCATTTAGGGTATTTTTGTATGTAAGGAGACTATAATCCATGTTTTTATTTATGAATGATTTGTGACTCTATTCCTGTACAAAGTAACTGCAAAAATGCGCGCACTAGTCATTAAGGTGTACACCATGCTTGTGAATGGACTTTCAATGGACGCCTAAAAGTAATTATCTGAAGGATTCAGAGTACCGTATACAAAGTACGCCATTCTGAAGATACCCTTTTAAAATAAAGCCGATCTCAGAGTACCCTAAACAAGTATTTCCTATTCGAGAAGATAACCTTTTGAAGCAACGCTGTTTTAATTAGTATCACCTTTTTTTTGATTGGCAATTTTGAATACCCTTCACCTGTACAGTACACTTGGCGTACATCGCCCGCCGAGCGTGCAAAACAACACTTTGTACGGCGTTTTTTCACACGCGCATCGGTTACACCTTGAATGACAGTGACCCCCGGGGTCTGAGGTCCTTTAGGTCCTAAGATCACTGCAACAAGTGGTGTTACTGGTCCGTTACCCCAGGATATTAATTAATCATTCGCCTTGTGATAAGCAAACATTTGTTGTCATCTATTTCAGTCGCTCAAAACTATAATATAGACTGTGGCAAGGCTTTAAAGATAGATAAACAATTAAAAATGTGTTTGGATGTGATTCAACAGGAAAATTGTCATTAGTTTGTTGATTCTAGAACCAAGAACAAACTTGCGTATAAGCTGCCCTTTCTCAACCAGGATTTTTTAGACGCCAAACAAGGGTCTCTTTTCATAAAGAAATAACCATTGACCAAAGTACTTTATTCACTATTTCTTCACTCAGCATAACAAACCAGCTTTTAATGTCCAATGTATAGCGTTTGGTCAATTTGCCAAAATATTTTGTCATCTCTCATACAGTAATGATATTGTATGCAGACATCAGAAAACGAATATCAGACCTACAAAAATTGTTACAGAAGACAACATAGCATTCTGATTTATAAATGACCAGTAAGCAGATTTTTATTACAAACTTATTGCAAAATGTAGAGAGGGGCCAACTTTTTATCCATTTCCTCAAAATAGAAAGCAGATTCAAGAGCATGCATTTTCGAGGCATTAAAATATGCAATACACGTCTAATTACAAATGGGAGAAAATTTATTTTCACCATATACGGCAAAACGATACTCGCCTTCAGTCTGTAAGAAGGAAAGTAGAAAATTGTGTTTATTTTTAGATGCAATATATACACAAACCAGTCAAACACAAGAGAACGCACTGTAATTCATCGCACATGTGATGAGCTACAAATCCTAAAAATGGTTGTAATCCTGTCTCCCAGAACTTCCCCTCCACTGTCCAGGAAAAAAACAAGTCATACTACTGAAAGTTTCCAACTGCAGACAAGGATATCTGGTAGGGCTAACAGAAAGTCAATGGAAAAATATGTTCTCTATCATTCAGGGCCTCACACTAGCACTTGCCCGCTTGCCCAGGGGCAAGTAAAATTTCATGTTGGGCAAGCAGAGGTCCAACAAACGCTTGATGCCGCGAGTGCCCAGGGCACCTGAAATGATTTACTGTCAGGGCAACTTGAACCTAAAATCAAGTGCCATTAAAAAAAAAAGGGGCAGTAAAAAAAAAGAGTCTTGTCAGGCCCTAGCAAGTAAAAAGTCTAAAAGTAAAAATGAATTGCCCAATCGGGCAAGCAATAATTTTGGTCAATCAAAAGAACATAATGTCCAAGCATCTTCTGGTCCACTGATGATGGCTTGTGCGGGGGGGGGCGGGGGAGGGGGGGCTTTTGAGATTCTGAAAATTGTAAACAAACAGTGACCAATCTACTTTTAATCTATTCACATGCACTAAGCATTGAAACATGACTATACGGTACACATAACATGAAAGTTTAAATGTATTAATTATCACATGTAGTAGTAACTGGAAAGGTTTTTAGAAATATGAGATTTGGTAAGAATGTTTTAATATGAATGCAAAAATCGAAAGTAAATGTACTTGTGAATGACTGATGAAGTAAGACACATCACAACACACACACACACACAATAATAATAAGCTTTGGAGTTATTTCGCACTTCTGTGATGGAGTATCAGCTATAATTCTGAAAGTGAATAACAAAAACAACACACACACGACACACACAGCACAGACACACCCACACACACACACCACACAGCACACACACACACTTACAACTTTGACGTTTGCTCAGGGTCCCCTGGGCACCCACCAATCGATGTGTCAAGCGGCGCTAGTAAGGCAAATTACAGGCAAAGAGCGTTTCCTGCTAAATGCTAATTACCCGCACCGTCGATTAGGCCAGGAGCCACAGAACGTGCCGTTCTTAGTTCTAGATGAAGGCACACGTCTGAGTTAAAGCAATCGTTTAAGCAATGTTTTCATGTTATAAAATTCTGAGCTACAGCACAATCTCCATGGCTTCTAGTGCTCTGGTATAGTCTAAAATGAAGCTCTGTAAAATTGCAATTCAGACATCATTAAGTGCTTTAAAGGTATTGGCTAACATTACCAAGTTAAAAAAAATCTGAGGCGCATGATTCCCCATGCTACCAGTGTCTTTGGATGAGGTCCTAAAATGAAGCGCCTGAAAAAATTATATTTTCACAAATGATTATTTAGTGCTATTAAAAAAGTGAAATCCGTAAGTTGAACCAGATTCACGTTGCCCATTTCCTCCATAAAGACTTACTGTGTATACACCTAGTTAATAAAACTCGGCATCGCCGAGTTTATTGTTTATTCATGTATAACTTGCCATTGGCAGTGTACTTTCCAAAGCTTTTGTATTCTAGGTGTTTAATTTGTCATTGAAATATACTATGTAGGCTCAGATATCAAACGTTTGACATTTTTTTAAATTGAAGCTTGCCACAATGTTAGCCTATCACTTAAGATGTGAACAATCAAGAAGAAACCAATTTTTCCGCTCATAGACTGCTGCTGACATTTGTTTCCCATGACATAAAACATTGTATAACAATATTTACAATTTAAAAAATGTAGCTTAGCATGATTCACCATGCTGACTAGTATCTTTGATAAGGTCTATGAAAAATAAGGCCTGGAAAAATTGCCCGTTCAAAACTATCAATGCTTAAAAAGTAAAAATCATTGACGACCATTATTCAGTAACAAATTCCGCCCACAGACTGCTGTATGCAGATTTCATCGCCGCGAATAAGTCGTGTGCTGATTTTAATCTGTACATATTTATAAGTGACAGCATAACTGTCTAACTTTTGTGTTCTATAGGTGTTTTATTACTCCATTTCAAACACTGTCATCTTAGTCAGATTGCAAAGTGACAGTTTTTTGAACGTCTTACACAATGTTATACAGTGTCCTTTAAATCACGAGCCGAATACTTATCTAACATACCATATTTTGCTTGTTACAGTTTAATTATAGATTTGTGTTCTAGGATGCTCGTTGTCCCATTAATGCAAACAGTATCTGGTAGGTCAGATATCAAAAGTTTGAACAAATTCTAAAATGGGGCTCTTCCACGTGGTTAACTAATGCCTTTAAAGAAGCATGCAGGCCGTGAGGTCAGGGCCTGTTTCAAATTGTCGTAATCATGTCGGACGGAATTTATAGCAAATTGGCTGTCTATTTTGTTCCAGGAGGTAGTGAGGCTTAAATTCTTCTACATGGATATGAGAGCATACATGGTTTTCAGAATTTAAGATTCTTCCCATAGTCTTCTTAAATTT
>JZLH01S0104522.1:15998-28888 GCA_001188425.1 Eucidaris tribuloides | reverse complement strand
TGTAACCGCTCCGATCATTAACTAAATAAAATGTGACAAACAATGCATATCAATCACCATTGCATGATATGTCCCTCATCACTTGAAATTGTCTATCTAACATATATTGAAAATTCGACGTGCGCGTACGCGTTCGTTGCGACGCGCGGACGGTTATGATTAGCACCAGTGATGACTTTTGATCTGAAGTTACAGTGTACCAGGTTTTGTTATCTTAATCCACCCCATTCATGAGATATGCGCAAAAATAGGATTTTTTCTTTGTGACGTCATAGATGACGCCACAAGTATTCTGCATGCAAAGTAGTGCCTGAACTATTATCTACGGATCATAGGCTATCAGAATAAGCAATATCAAGTAGGGGTCATCGTTAATTCTAGAGAAAAATGACTGATTTAAAACTTAATTTTAAACGTACCTGTACGCGTTCGTCCTGACGCACGCACGCATATGATAAGCAAGCAGGATGACCTTTGACCTGAAATAAGTGTGTACCAGGTTTGGTTATGTTACTCGACGCCAGTCATGAGATATACGCAGAATACGATTTTTCTTTGTGACGTCATAGATGATGTCACAACACTTTGGCATAGAAAGCGATGCCTGAAATTCTATCTACGCATCAAAGTCTATCAGAATAAATAATAAAAAGTAGGGGTCACCGTTAATTCTAGAGAGTTATGAGTGATTTAAAAATGCGCATTATTCACTACGCGCGCAATGCGCGCGCATTTACGTTTTTTGGACCTGTAAGCGATATTTTGGGTCCTAGTGGTCAGGATAGGGTTCTAATTGATGGAGAATTTAGTCAGAAATCCAAATCCGTCGAAAAAACGACGATATTCGGTCTTAAAAGGGGTGCGCGCGGAAAAAAACGCGCGCGTACGCGCGTGCACCAAATGCTCCAAATGACCTGAAACGTATACTGCTGTTAATAAGAAGTCATTTGCAGCATTTTAAAACTTTCAAAATTTTTGACGTGCCAGTACAGGCCCATCGTGACGCGCGCGCGTACGTGATTAGGTCCAAAAGTTGACCCTTGATCTTAACTTGACTACTGCCAAATTTCGTTGTTTTATTCCACTGCCGGCTTGAGTTATTGCAAATATAGGTTAGGACTAGCTTTTGATTATGACGTCATAGATGACGTCACACATATTGACAGGGGGACATTCACGAAGTATTGACATAAGACATAACTGTGTTAAGTTACAAAACTATTGCACTCATCGTTCTCGAGATATCGCGTGCACAAAAATGGCGAGAAAGAAACACGAATAAAGACTAGATTTTAATTCGTCACGAAGACGAATTGGTGATCCGCTCAACCGCTCCGATCATTAAATTTAAATGAAATGTGACAAACAATGCATATCAATCACCATTGCATGATGAATTATGTCCCTCATCACTAGGTTTTGTTATCTTAATCCACCCCATTCATGAGATATGCGCGAAATACGATTTTTCTTTGTGACGTCATAGATGACGTCACAAGTATTCTGCATGCAAAGTAGTGCCTGAACTATTATCTACGGATCATAGGCTATAAGAATGAGCAATACAATGTAGGTTTCATCGTTTATTCTAGAGAAAAATGACTGATTTATGACTTAATTTTAAACGTACGCGTACGCGTTCGTCGTGACGCCCGCACGCATATGATAGGCACGCATGATGACCTATGACCTGAAGTTACTATGTACCAGCATGGACCCTACTACGAATGGACTGAGTACGACCGGACTCGTCAAGATTTGATTTACAACACCTGTCAAATCAGCTTTACTATCCCCTTGTAAAATTTTACAACCTTCGCCCGGCGGGCGATGTTTACACAAGGTCCTTTGCTCGAGACGACGACCGCCGCGTTTAGCCAGGCCCTCTTACGGTCAAATCGGGGTAACACAGACCTCAGCAGACGATAACTTGGCGTGGGGGCAAAGGTTGTACCTATCCCACAAGGCAATGTACTATTTACTTCCGCCGAAATATTCACGATTATCGCTGCATTTTCTTCTGTACAGTCAACACTTTGAGCTCCAGAAAACCTGAAAAAAATCCGTTCTTTTTTGGATTTTTTACGAATTTTTCATTGCTGGCATATTATCTGGTAAGTATACCGAAAATCTGACAAATCTGGGCTCATTTTATCGCTGAAAAATACGATTTAAGCAACATCGATGAAAGTTGTTTTGTGTGTCCAAGTTTTCATTCACATTCCCTTTGTCCAAAAATAAGTGTACGAACAGTCTCCACCGATCTCCACTACCTGAAATATTTTTTAAAAATACCCTTTCATTTGTATTTTCGTGTGATTCTCCACCATTTTCTGCGTGGCGGTTACGTAATTCCACGTTCGCTCGGCAAACAAACTTCGTTCGCGGGCGTCCCCCGTCATGAACTCTTTAGTCCCACGTGTTGTTTTTCACGTCAGCACATCTGTCTTGATATGCATAGGGTCAGGGATTCTGTGCAGATGAGCGAGCGGCCGAAGAGTTTGTGATAGGCCCATAAAATAATGCAAGAAATGAACAAAGCACCGAGATTTATATTTCAAACTAGAATAAACTTATAGTGTTGTTTATAAGAATGCATTAAAGCCTTGCATTAATAAATGCGCTGACACAATTCACAATTTAAAGACAAACTCACAAACATGACAAAAACTGAAGTAGATCTATTGTAGAGGTCTACTGTACTGTAGATCTAGTCTTAGTTTCTTAATATTATAATCTTGGATGATGTGTGAAAAATTGAAAGATGTGCATACTGTCTGTTGTAAGAAGTCTTGTTAAAATTTTTAGTAATCAAACGTGTTATGCAATGTATGTATCTTGTAGACAGCAAATCCTGAATTTTACATAAAATTCATTGTTTTAATTTTTATTTCACTCATGTGCTGTAGTAATTTTATTATTTCATTTCCTTAATGAAAACTCTAACAATATTTTTTTGCACTTTGTGATTGCCTGTAGGATACGCTACGAGCATGGATGACTATCACATCCGGGAACTGGGCAAACTATGCAGACTCTGTCAGCAACACATCAAGCCGGACAAAAATCGCAAACCTTGTCCAAAAACTTTGCATTCTGGTATCATCAGTGCTGTGTTGGACATTGATGTTGAAAATGAAGATTCCGCCACTTATCCGCCATTCCTGTGCAGAGCCTGTGATCTCAAAATTGTACGGTACAGGAAAATGAAATCTAAGTCAAAAACGCTGAACATCCAGCCCGCAGTATTGTTCCCCATCAACTGAACTGCACAATCTGTGGAGTAACAATCTGACAAGGAGGCAGTATTCGCAACTTGCGACAATTTAGGTAAAGCTGCAGGGCTCCTTCAGAGTAAGCACTGTGATCGTACATTGTATGTGTCTCTCCAACCAGCCGGTGGAATTGAGGTGAAGGTCGAGAAATGTGTGACTGTCTTTCCCGATTTGGAGTGGTCTTTTTCAGTTTATGGCCATGAGGTAGACCTTGGAGTCAAGGGACCTATGAATTCAGAGATTGCCACCACAGTTTTTGCTAAAGTTTCAGAAGGCAGAGTATGTAAGGGAATACCAGACATGGTAGATGAAGTGATTGGCAAAAACTTGCAGTCAGCATGCATAGAGGAGTGTGGAAATTTGGAGTACCAGGGTAACATGTACAAGCGTACAGTTAGATACAAGCATTGCAAATTATTGAACGCAAATAATGAGGAGGTGTGTGGTCCATGCAAAGTCTATCGTTCTGATATTATTTCTATGAGAAGAAAGGAGAACCCAGACAAAACTGCAGCAAGCAGCAAAACAAAGCTTACATCGTTATCGCGAGAGGAACTCATCGAGCGGTGTAAAACCCTCCAAGATGAAAGGCAGCAACTAAGAAGGACAAATGTAAAATTGAGAGAAAAAATTGAAGGATTGATGGACAAAGAGAGCGTAACATTGAACGAGCAGCAGTCAGCGGCAATAAGGAGCGATTTCATAAAGTTGGAGGAAGTGTTGCCCGAAGACAGTGCAGGTAGACTACTCTGGGAGGAGCAGTTAAAAGCTCTTAAGAAGGGCAAGAATGTTCGCTGGCATCCTGCCATTATACGCTGGTGCATAGCTGTGCAGTCAAAGTCTGCATCAGCGTATAAAGTGCTTAGGGAAGCGGGTCTTCTTCGCCTCCCACATGAAACAACTCTACGGAGGTACACAAACTATGCAGATGCTGTTGTTGGTGTACAGTACAATTCGTTGGAGTATCTACTGAATGAGATGGACTTGTCCGATGAAAAAAACAAAAATGTCATGCTTATAATGGATGAAATGAAATTGAAGTCTGGACTGGTATATTCATCATCAACAGGAGGTTTGATAGGCTTCACAGATGTCGGAAAGATCAATGGGGAAATTCAAAACTTCACCAGCAGATTGAGTGCTGAAACTGCACAAGAGGAAAAGCTGGCCTCCCATGCCTTCACTTTGATGGTCCGAGGGATTTTCAAAAATTTTCAGCAGGCTGTTGCTTTTTTCCCATCTAGCGCACTTAACAACAGTGACATTTACGAAACTGTGTGGCACACAGTTGCTGTACTAGAAACTAGGGGATTAAAAGTCAGAGGGATTGTTGCGGACGGTGCACTTCCAAACAGGAAGTTTTACAGAACCAGTTCCTCTCCTGAATGTGATGTCCCCTTCTGGGGTATTAATCCTGTGGACAGAACCAGGAAGATATACTTCTTCTGCGACGTCCCCCACCTGCTCAAGACAACGCGCAACAATCTTGAAAATTCAGGATATGGAAGGAAAAGCAGGAACTTGAAGGTAAGAAATACTTACATTTCTTCCACCCACTTTCCCACTCACATTTATTTTTAAGTAAATGGACAACTGGTAATGTCATAATCCTCATTAGTATTATTATCACTAGTAGAAAAAATACAGGTAGCAGAAAAATAGTAGTTGTTGCAGTAAAGTAGTAGGAGTGGAAGCTGTAGTATTTATTATAATACATGTACTGTACATGTAAGAGTACTATGTAATTAGAAGGCCAGAAATACACTTGATCAAAATTATGCATATTTCAAGTACATTGTACTGCAAACTAAAAAAAAAAACTACTCTATTTTGTAACTGTTTTTGTTTATACATGAATTGGGTCTGTGATATGTGATCTAACTCTTACTTTTCCTTGCTTTTACTGATCATGATATTGATATGACACAATGATGTTTAAAATTTATTATATTATTCTTTCCACCAATTTTCATCGTGTCTTAGTGTGAAGGCAAGGATATTCGCTGGACCCACATCATGGAGCTGTATGAATGGGATCTGCAACAGAGTCACCTATCTCCTAGTCTCCGGATGCTACCTCGTTTGACCTACGAGCATCTCCATCTCAATCCCTCCCTTAGGATGAGAGTCAAGCTTGCTGCACAGGTTTGTGTTATTTTAATGCAGTGCACTCTCGTTGTAAAGAACACTGATATAACAAAATTTCATTATAAAGAAGTACAATCTCTGGTCCCATGTCTTGAATTTCCTTTGTATATCATTGTTTTTGCAACCCTAATACAAAGAAATTTCGTTATAAAGAACGAATATCATGGGTCCCAAGGACTTCTTTATAAAGAGAGTGCACTGTACTATACATGTCTGAGAAGTTTTGCTGTGTTTACAATTTCATATTTCGATCACATTTAACCATGGACCCTACTGATTTAACTTAGTAGCTTTAAGATTCTACAAGAAAGTGTATTACACTTATCTGAATCTATAATTTTAAAATTTATCTCATTCAAAATGTTGTAGTTTTGGTAAGATTATTAGCCATCAACAATAAGCTGTTTTAAAAAAAAGGTAATTTGAAAACAGTAATTTGTGCATTCGCACATTTTCATATAATTACATTTCACATTTTTTTTTCTGACTCTAGGTTCTCAGCAAATCAGTTTCAAATGCAATGGAGCTGATGAAGAAGCCCCACATGGATGGTACAAAGAAATTTGTCTCCATGTTCAACCAGTTTTTCGACTGCCTGAATGTGTCCAACCCCTACCAAGGGATTCAGAAGCGGAACAATTGCATGCACCCTTACAGGAATGTAGACGATTGGAGATTTGAGGTACGCTGACATAACATATCTTTTTCGTTTTTTGTACTGTCCAATGATAAATACAATTTCGGGGCGGGGTATTTATTTTTTGATAAATTTAAGTAAAATAAAATGTGAAAGTTTTTTTTAAGGTCAAATAGTTCTGATACACCTTGATTGAAACCAAGACATGTACATGTAATGTGTTATTTCATGTATATGTAATTCACTCTTAATGATGTCGGTTTATTTACAGGTAAACATACAATAGAATTGTGTGGAAACATGAATTTGTACCCTGATAATGTACATATGCGTTTCAAAAAGGCATTTCTTAAAAATCATTTATTTTTCTGTTTATTCTGTATTTAACAGTGGCTCGAGAATGAATTCCTGAAGTACATCACTGACTGGGAAGAGGAAGTTCAGAAGACACCAAACCTTTCTGCGAAGGAAAGGGAACGACGATGCATTAGCAGAGAAACCCGAGAAGGATTAAAAATCACAGGTATTCTTACATGTACATGTAGTATACAGAAAAGATAGGAAAAAAAAATCTTCTCAATTTTAGCCATTTTCTCTGCTTCAAACTTGAGTTATTGTACATGATTAAAGTGATGATAGTATCTACCGATAGTGTTGCACGACTACATGTAAGTCGCCAAAAGTCGGAGTCACAACTATCTTCAAGGAGTCGTGACTCCGACTTTAGGAATGCAAGAGTCGACTCTCTGGATCACTGTGAAAACATCGATGACAATTAACAGTCTTTTTATTTCATTGTTATATAAAATCATGGCCGGTTCAGTTTAAGTAGAGACATGTACGGGGTATATATTCATAACGCCGATGTCGCAAATGGTCAGAGTCGTGTCTTTTGATGGGCGACTAGTCGACTCCAAAAAATCCAGGAGTCATGCAACACTATCTACTGACATAGTAAACTGTGTCTGCAGTGAAGTTTTAAGGGTATGGTAATTTCTTTTTCTTTTATTCAGGAAATAAACAATGCAAAACAAAGCAAACTTGTTTCATTGGAACCAGAGGGGGAAAACAACTTAAATAGCAGGTGTTGTAATTATGAGATCACTTGATTTGTAGGAACACTGAATGTCTTTTTTTTCTGTTTTACATGTACACCCTTTTAAAATTACATGTATTTAGCATTTATTTTGCAATTCTTTTATGTTTATTCATATTTACATTTACTTTCTCTCTTTCGCTCCCCTCCTCTCTCCTCCCCCTCACCCCACAAAATTATCTTTTATAGTGAAGTCGTTCATACAGCTAACTAGGGATCTCTTGAAGGAGCCAGGCATCGAGTTTATTCTGAGCGAGAAATTCTCTCAAGACCCTCTGGAGGAATACTTTTCCAAGCAACGTGGCATAGGTGGCAGCAGTGACAATCCAACTGTACAGCAATTTGCTCACAACCTCCTCTCTCTGCAAGTTGCAGGTTCAGCGATAAAAGCTTCGAAAGGCGGAAATGTAACCAGCACCGAAGGATCCTCCACAACAGACATACATAGACCCCTCCCTAAACGTGTAAAGAAGAACTGAGAATTGATTGAACATGCCCACCCCCTCTTCCTTTTGGAATATAGATTAAGGGAAATTGCTGCTGACCTCCTGCTTAAAAGCAGTGTGCACCCATTAGTTCAAGTGTTAAAAACGAACTGTATATTGTATGCTTGGAAGTGAAAAAAAAAGTGTCAAAATTTGTACATGTTCAAACCTCATAACAGTTATTTGTGCCAAAGGCAAGTGAACTGGTACTGGCCTGGGAATTGTTCATGATTGGAAACTGTGTTTTACCTGGATTTCAATATGTTTGTAAAATACTATAGCCATGGCCCTTTTTTCTGAAGTTATCAACATACTGTTCTTGTTCCCATTATGAATCATTACAAGGATTTGTAGTTTCAGGACAGAAAATGGAGCAATTCCTTTCAGATGAACTTCCTTTCCCAGTAATTCTTATCTTTCACATAAAAGCATCAGGTAATTACAATGCACTCTCGTTACAAAGAAGTCCTTAGGGCCCACGAAATTACTTCTTTAGAACAAATTTTCTTCATATTAAGGTTGCAAACACAGTGAAATACAGTACCAAGGAAATCCAAGATATGGGACCAGAGATTTTACTTCTTTGTAATGAAATTTTGTTAGCAGTGTTCTCTATAACGGGAGTGCACAGTAATCGGTTTCTCTTTGAGGGGATGTGTGCAGAGAAAATTAGTATCTCATTCTTTGCTGCATAAAATATTTGTACATGTATTCATCTTTTTTCCCCATGTACATGTGCCCCAAAATTAATGTTTCCAGAGTACATGTCAATAGTTATGTAATTGCATGAAGCAAGTGGTAAGTTTGCCTGCACTGATTCAGACATTGAATTTAATGTTGACCTTGGACAGATTAAACAAGAAGTGGTACACTTCAACTGAGAAGTGATGATATCTTTTGCAGATTTATATCCATTATGCCCCACTAAGATTCAGTTATCCAAAGAGATATTGTTGTTATTCACTTGATATTTGTTGATACATGTACATGTATTGAGACCCTTTTTTACCTAACCCCGGAACTTCATTTACCTGTATTACATGTAGTGTATTGTGTGCATGTATGTGTATAAACATGCACATGTATTTAACCCAAGAAACTTTTTGAGATACATGTAAAATGCAAGGTGGAACATGATTTTTAAATGATATATATTTATCTGCCTTTAACATTTAAAACCTTTAACTAATGGCTGTCAAATCTAGTGTATCATTGTTCACCCACTACTAAAATGAATATGATGCATTGTCTTTTGCAGATATTGCTGTAATGTATATCTATTGACATGCGAGAGAGAATAAACGCAGATACATGTACTATCCAATTATATTTGAATGCAAATAAACACTTTTATTGAATGCAATGTTGGCATGGATGTTGCCATAATTACAAATAATTGCATGCTGCTGAATACAACATGTACAGAAATTTCAAAGGTATCTCTACAAAAGTAAGAACATTTCAGGGCTCCGAAAACAAGTGTTTTATTTAACCTGTTTAATCAAGATTACATGTACATTTCAAAATACTAAATGGGATTACACTACAGTGCAGCTATTTGTCACAAAAACCATGCAATAACAAAGATACAGTGGATAATCTTGATTTTGTTTAAGAAACATGTTTTAAATGGTTATCATGGATCTCTTCATTTCTTTTTGTTTTTGAGTAAATTAACACAATATCCAGATGAAAGCAAGTTTAAAGCATGCCCACTGGGTTCCACTTCAGATAAAGTATAGCATTCTGCTCATTAACTTGGCTATATTTAATGTAGTGACAGAATAATGTTTGATTGTATTCACTAATAGCCAGGCTCAGAATATACATTTATCTCTTTTTACTGTACATACATGTATATACGTCATCAATTTATTTCTTATGTGTGAACTAATTGTGACCCGTCACCACGATGCCGTGATAAAGTCGCACGCCCAAATGGAAGGAAAATGCCAAGTATCATTATTATGATATAAAGTATGAAAGTGAAGTGTCCTAAAAAATCAAAAGTTTTCTGACCTTCACATGTTGCAAAAGTTTGCGTATCTATATTTTTCACCCAAAGTATTTTTTTTTTTCATGTTCTCACATTTCATAAGATGTGCGACTTTATCAGGGTATCGTGGTGACAGGTCACAGAACATACATGTACATGTATGTATTGCAGGTTGAAAACATGGCTAATGATAGTGCAAGTAGATTTACATGTAATTCAAAGTTAAATCTTAAACAAATCCTTATTGCATTAACAGGCCAAAGATATACTGTATATGTAAGACAAAACATATTTGTGGAGGTAACATCTCCGCTCTTTATACAATATTGTTTACTAGCCATGTAATGATTATGAAACATGCTCTAACTGGAAATGTGTTTTTTTTTTCCAAATCTCGGTTAATGAGCAATGGTCACTCAAAACACAAAATCATCTGCTTTCTATAGTTATTACTGGCAATACAATCCCTGGGCATGTATTTCCAAATGTGGTGCTATCGTTTTACCATGGATAGTAGGGTCCAAGATTTTACATACATGTAGATGGTAACTTTGGATCATGGGATGTATTTGTTACAGCAAACAAAATAAACATTAAAATTAAACAGATTGTAAGATCTGGCTTTCACCCCAATGACAAGTTATAATATAATTTTTTTTTGACATAAACATAATTTGCAGTAGTGTACTGTACATTGTTTTATTTTATACCAGAGCATTTTTCTCTCGCAATTACTTTGCATGCTGTTGTTGAGATGTTCTCATGTCGTAACTTTAAAACATGATAGTCATGTAGAATTCAAAATCATGTTTTATTGACGGTATTTTTCTACAATAAAAAATAAATCACATTTTAACTACATGTACTGTGATAAAAGCGAGAATTACACAACCGCGAACTCGTTTTGATATTTAAAGTGCCATTATTGTATTGGGCAAGACTATAAAACAAAAATCAGTAGCTTAATGAGTTAGTTATTAAATAAAGTAGTTTAATTTGTAAAATATCAGATCATGCATGAAAGTGTGTAAAAAAAATATAGACATTGTGTATGGTAATACAAAATGAATAAATACAAATTTATGTGCATGTATAATCACTGCCTCTGGTGAACAAAAATAAAAATAAAAACTTCTCACATGTGGATTGTGGACCACCTTACTCTTGGCATTTGCAGTAAAATTAATTTTGTGTGCCATAAATACATTTGTCATGGCTGCATTTCCCATCGACTGAAGCAGTGTACAAGTTAAGTAAACAGTTTCTTAACATACAGATGAAGGTTTTTTAACTTCTTGTTATGTAAAAAAAATCAGGTGTGCTGTTGTAACACAAGTGTAATGAGTTATACTGCACTTTTAACGGTTAATCTCACTTCGCAGACCCTTTTCTCCTCGTTTTGAAACTGATGATTTCTTTTTTTGAATTTCTATATAGATTTTTGTGAAAGCATGAATTCTTATTTTCGTCCAGTAGTTCACGATTGACATGAAGAGTGGTTCCCACTCAATTTTCGCTGACCGTCCTTCAATAGTAGCCTCCCACATTGAGCGCACATATTTGTCTTGCTTTAGTTGACTGGAGAGTGCAGCTTTGACATTTACATTTTTTAGAGCCCCTATTTGTTTGATTTGTAGATATTGCTGTGTTGATTTTTCCATACGCCTGAACAGAAAGAAAATACTGTCATTCACACAAAACAGTCCTCCCCTATCTTGGATGTTAATCCAAGAATATGTGTAATTCTGGAATGACGTTGCATGGATTTCATTCTGCTTCCACGAAGACAACAAATGTACATATTCTTTTGCAGTGTCAGATTTTTGTCGTCTGTACCTCTGTAAGAGTTTCAGCGCAACATAGCCACTTGCATAGCGGACAACCTGTTCATCGTGCTGGGTCAGCTGAACATCTGGCAGAGCTTGTTCCTCATCGGCTGTGTTTTGCTCATGCAGTAAAGTTAACAACAGTACTCGAAGAACATGCTGCAGCAAAATCTCAATTACAATTGATTGGGAATTTATACAACTTTTGGCATAATCGGTCCACTTGTCAGTCATTTCGTCATCCATGCGCATTTTATGGAAATGTTTCCACATTGCATCATTATGTGCAGGGCCAAGAGGTATCTTGTCTGCTGCTGTTGCAGCTTCCCACACTTTCAATGTCAGTTCTTCGGCAAGACATTCAAAAGAATTTGTGCTTCTTTCCGAACAACCAAGCATTGAAGTTGCAAGCAGGATCACTTCTTGGCCGTATCCATGTCTGGTCTGGAAATCTTGGTGATTTTTTACCTCGTCCAAAATTTTCTTAATTCGCCTCACTTTCTCTTCCAGTACCTTTTCAATGGTAAGTCCTGAAACTGGCTTATAGACTGTAAAAAGAAAGAAAAAAAAATCTTCAGATGCACAGAAATACATAAGGCCTAATACTATATTCACAATTAAAGCAGCATTATACATGTAAACACCCTACAAAATAGGTTTCCTCGTTACGTTTACCATGAACCCTGCTAAATGATTTTACATAAATTTGTAGTTTTTCCATCAGTCATGATCATCAGTTCTGAAATGATAGAACATTATGTTGGATCATAGAAATGTGAAAGGATTATTTTAACATAAATCGTATCAAAATCAATTCCCCTCTATCAAGGTATTAATTCCTCCCAACACAGATTCTTTATCTTAACAAGGAAATGTTTTGAGCTACTAGTAAATTGGGCACCTATTATTCCTAATTACTTAATATACATTCTTTAAAATCCCGGGTCAGACTGACTCGGAAAAGAATTCTGTTAAGCTACACCCGGAAAAAGGGTCAATTTTAACCAAATTCAAATTCCGTGTCAAGGTTGACCAAAAGGTTGATTTTGGTCAAACTTGACCTGGAATGTAGTTAAATCTGAACCTTTTCGGGTGTGCCACCAACGGATCCTTTCTCCGACATGAAGCTTGCAAGCAGGTATCACTTTCTTGGCCGTATCCAGTGTCTGTCTGGAAATCTTGGTGATTTTTACCCGTCCAAAAAATTTTCTTAAATTTCGTCGCTTTTCACTTCTCTCTTCCATACGCTTTTCAATGTAAGTCGCTGAACTGGCTATGACTGTAAAAAGAATAAGAAAAAAATCTTCAGATGCACAGAAATTACATAAGGCCCTAAACTTATATTTCACAATTAATAGCAGCTATTATACATGTAAACACCCTACAAAATATTCGTTGTCCTTCGTTACGTTTTTGCATGAAACCCT
>JZLH01S0104522.1:5331-15973 GCA_001188425.1 Eucidaris tribuloides | reverse complement strand
ACTAAATGATTTTACATAAATTTGTAGTTTTCCATCAGTCATGATCATCAGTTCTGAAATGATAGAACATTATGTTGGATCATAGAAATGTGAAAGGATTATTTTAACATAAATCGTATCAAAATCAATTCCCCTCTATCAAAGTATTCATTCCTCCCAACACAGATTCTTTATCTTAACAAGGAAATGTTTTGAGCTACTAGTAAATTGGGCACCTATTATTCCTAATTACTTAATATACATTCTTTAAAATCCCGGGTCAGACTGACTCGGAAAAGAATTCTGTTAAGCTACACCCGGAAAAAGGGTCAATTTTAACCAAATTCAAATTCCGTGTCAAGGTTGACCAAAAGGTTGATTTTGGTCAAACTTGACCCGGAATGTAGTTAAATCTGAACCTTTTCGGGTGTGCCCCCAACGGATCCCTTCTCCGAGTCAGACTGACCCGAAATTTTTAAAAGTGTATAGTCCTGTTAGAGAAGCATATTTGTTTCTTCTGAATTGTTACCTTTTGGAATATTTCGTTTATGCGACGTGGATTGGGTAGGAGTTGACTTTGTTGAGGCAGACTTCTTTGAAGAGGTGGTTGTGGTCGTCTCAGACCCTTCAGCTTCACTTGCAGTGGTGCCAGTGCCTTCCATATCTAATTAATACGGGGGAGACGAGCGGAAGAGAAATATGGTCATTAATATTTTAAAAAATCTCTGCCACATTTAAATGTGCATTCATACAATTTGATTTTATAGGCGTACATACTACGCAAGTACACATGAACAGAAAATAACAATGCTGGCCAGATTGCCCATGCACATAGCTAGGCAAGCATAAATTCCCATACTATTCAGAAAAAAAATGGCAACTTTTAAATTAAACCTCAGATCAGTTAAGATTTATCCAACAATTTATTTTTCCTTTATTTTATTTTAATAAAAGGTTCATAATCATACATTAATACTTAGATTATTTTATTAATTTATTTATTCATTCATTTATTCACTTCCTAACATCCTACGACATACATTATAGCCCAATAACAGTTTACATCTTTCAGAGTTATGAAACTGAACAGATCTTGGGCAAGGCCAGCAAAAAGGGGGGGGGGGTAAAGTCGCAAAGGCCTGGAATAAGGTCAAGTTTTATTCTGGTCTTTTGGACCCCTCTAACACATTTGGAGTAGATTTTCAATGATAAACCGTTTTTGCAATGTTAGGCCTACCTTGAAATAATTCATTTTCATCGGACAAAAGCTGTACACACGAATCACACATCCAGACATGATCAGCCGCATGTGCACTGAACACCTCCGTTACGACACGATCTCCGCTGGCAGACGGGCCCGGGGTCGCTTCCGACTGCCGGGACCTACATGTACCCTCCCCGACGCATGAACGGTGATATAACTGCTCACAAGATCCGCATATCAAACTACCGTCTTCGACGTTTAGAACTGGGAGTCCACAAATACAAGTTGTGCTTTCTATTTCACTCTCAGTAGGAAATATGACTAAAGAACTAGTATCGGAGTCCATCTCCATGATCTTGGAGTATTTTACCGTGTGTCACTTCACTGCAGCTATCTATAGCGTTTGCTTCAATATAGTATGCTGAACCACGTACGTACGTACGCTCGCATGGTTCGGATATGCCGACTGCGAGAGCAGCGAAAGGTAGGACATTACGTAATGCTTTCGGGTCGCGTGGAGGCCAGCGGACAATGATTGATGGCGATGGACACCAGCTGTGAAGCTAGTCCCGGAGCGCGAAATTTGAACCGATTTGTGGTCAGTCGGAGATTAGGAATGGGGTGTCGGCGGTCGTCATTCTACAAAGATGATTTTTCGTACTCAGTCCATTCGTAGTAGGGTCCATGGTACCAGGTTTGGTGATATTACTCGACTCCCGTCATGAGATATGTCCGAAAAACGATTTTTCTTTGTGACGTCATAGATGACGTCACAACACTTTGGCATAGAAAGCGATGCCCGAAATGCCATCTACGCATCATACTCTATCAGAATAAGCAATAAAAAGTAGGGGTCAACGTTAATTCTACAGAATTATGAGTGATTTAAAAATGCGCATTATTCACTACGCGCGCAATGCGCGCACATTTACGGTTTTTGGACTTGTAAGCGATATTTTGGATAATAGTGGTCGGAAAAAGGTTCTAATTGATGGAGAATTCAGTCAGAAATCCAAATGTGTCGAAAAAACAACGATATTCGGTCGGGAAAAGGGTGCGCGCGGAAAAAAAACGCGCGCGTACGCGCGCGCACCAAATGCTCCAAATGACCTGAAACGTATGCTACTGTTAATAAAAAGTCATTTGGAGTATTTCAAAACTTTCAAAATTTTTGACGCGCCCGTACAAGCCCATCGTGACGCGCGCGCGCACGTGATTAGGTCGAAAAGTTGACCCTTGACCTTAACTTAACTTCTGCTAAATTTCGTTGTTTTATTCGACTGCCGGCTTGAGATATTGCAAATATAGGTCAGGACTAGCTTTTGGTTTATGACGTCATAGATGACGTCACAGTCATTGATAAGAAGAGACCAACGAGGTATTGACATAGGACATAACTATGTTAAGTTACAAAACTATTGCACTCATCGTTCTCGAGATAACGCGTGCACAAAAATGGCGACAAAGAAACACGAATAAAGAAGAAAAATAATTCTGACGAAATCTATGGTAATCCGCAGTTACGCGGATCACCAATAAAGAAGAAATAGAAAAAAATTCTGACGAAATCTATGGTGATCCGCCGTAAGGCGGATCACCTACTAGATGTTAATTCGTCACTTAGACTAATTGGTGATCCGCGTAACCGCTCCGATCATTAAATCTAAAGAAAAAGTGACCAGAAATCTTCATTAAGTGTCAATGCTTGCTAAAATATGTCTTTCAACAACAGCTTCCAAGGTAAAATCTTTGAAATGACAGTTCTAAAACACAAACTAATTGGACCCACAACTACCAATAGATGGCGGTATTTCACAGTGACGAGGGTATAATATTACGCGTCAAGTAATAATTTTCTGAAGGGGCGTCCAAGACTGTTCCCTCTCAAGCATAGATTATTACGTTTCAATGAAGTTATTGTAAAATAATTATCGCTGATATACTGTATTAAGTTTTATATTGCCTGGAAATGTTATAATTAATCGAGTATCATAACCCTTGAAAGGTATCTCTTTCACCTTAAATTCTCTACCAAGCATGAAACTAAAATTCGACGTGCGCGTACGCATTCATTGTAACGTGCGCGTGTTGATCATTACCACCATTGATGACCATTGACCTGAAGTTAATGTGTACCAAGTTAGGTTATATTACTCGACTCCAGTAATTCGATATGCGCGAAATACGAATTTTCTTCGTGACGTCATAGATGACGCCACAAGTATTCGGCATGCAAAGTAATGACTGAAATGTTATCTACGGATAAAAGGCTCCCAGAAAGAGCAATAAAACGTTGGGGTCATGTTGGACTGATTTAAGGCTTAATATTAAAGGTACGTGCACGCGTTCGTCGTGACGCGCGCACGCATTTGATCAGCACGCATGATGACCTTTGTCCTGAAGTTACTGTGTACCAAGTTTGGTTATCTAATGCGAATTCGGTCATGAGATATGCACAAAATACAATTTTTCTTTGTGACGTCATAGATGACGTCACAACAATTTGGCATAGAAAGCAATGCCTGAAATGTTATCTACGCACCATAGTCTATCAGAATAAGCAATACAAAGTAGGGGTAATTCTAGAGAGTTATGAGTGATTTAAAAATACCGCCATTCACTACGCGCACATGCGCACGCATTTACGTTTTTTTTTTTTTACTCATACGCGATATTTTCGGTCCGGCTGGTCGGGGAAGGGTTCTAATTGATGTAGATTTCAGTCAGACATTCAAAGCCATCGAAAAACTTATTTGCTCGGAAAGGTGGTGCGGGCGAAAACACGCGCGCGTACGCGCTCGCACGAAAATGCTCCAAATGACTTGAAACGTATAGTGCTGTCAATAAAGAGTGATTTGGAACATTTTTCCCCATTTTACGCGCCCTTCGTGACGCGCAAGCGCAAGAGATTGGTCCAAAAGTTGACCCTTGACCTCAACTTGACCTCTGCCAAATTTGGTTGTTTTATTCGACCGCCGGCTTAAGATATCGCAAATGTAGGTTAAGTCTAACTTTTGGCCTTTTACGTCATTAATGACGTCACAGCTGCTCTATCACTTTGACCAGATTACCATGCCGAGTTATTAACATGAGACATAACTATGCTGAGTTACAAGATTATTAACGCTATCGTTCTCAAGATATCGTCTGCACAAAAAATGACCAGAAATATTCATGAATAAACTAGATTTTTTTAATATTATTCGTCACTAAGACGAATTTGTGATCCGCGTAGCCGCTCCGATCATTAAATTTAAAGTAAATGTGACAAACAATGTGTATCAATTATAATTGCATGATGAAATATGTCCCTAATCACCTGAAATTTTTATCGAATATTAATTAAAAATTCGACGTGCGCGTACGCGTTCGTCGCGACGCACGGACGGTCATGATTAGCACCAGTGATGATTTTTGACCTGCAGTTACTTTGTACCAAGTTTTGTTATCTTAATCCATCCCATTCAATAGATATGCGCGAAATTCGATTTTTCTTTCTGACGTCATAGATGACGCCACAAGTATCCGGCATGCAGAGTGGTGCCTTAATTGTAATCTACGGATCATAGGCTATCAGAATGAGCAATACAATATAGAGGTCATCGTTTATTCTAGAGAAAAATGACTGATTTAAGACCTAATTTTGAACGTACGCGTACGCGTTTGTCGTGACGCCCGCACGCCTATGATAAGCACGCATGATGACCTTTGACCTGAAGTTACTCTGTACCAGGTTTTCTTATGTTACTCGACACCAGTAATTAGATATGCCCGAAATACGTTTTTTCTTTGTGACGTCATAAATGACGTCCTAACACTTTGACAAAGGAAGCGATGCCTGAAATGATATTTACGCATCATAGTCTATCAGAATACGCAATAAAAAGTAGGGGTCACCGTTAGTTCTAGAGAGTTATGAGTGATTTAAAAAATGGCCATTATTCACTACTCGCGCAATGCGCGAGCATTTACTTTTTTGGACTCGCAAGCAATATTTTGGATCCGGCTGGTCAGGAAAGAGTTCTTATTGATGGCGAATTTTGTCAGCAATACAAATCTATCGAAAAAACAACGGTATTCGGTCGGAAAAGGGGTGAGCGCGAAAAAACGCGCGCGTATGCGCGCGCACGAAAATGCTCCAAATGACCTCAAACATGTAGTACTGTTAATAAAAAGTCATTTTGGAGCATTTTAATATTTTAACGCGCCCGTACACGCCAGTGGATTCAAGCGTGCGCACGAGGTTTGGACCAAAAGTTGACCCTTGACCTCAACTTGACCTTTGCCAAATTGGGTTCTTTGATTCGACTGCCGGCTCGAAATATCGCAAATGTAGGTTAAGTCTAGCTTTTCTTTTTACAAATTACGTCATAAATGACGTCATAGATGCTCCATCACATTGTCCTGGTTACCATGCATTGTCCTGGTTACCATGCCGAGGTATTAACATGAGACATAACTATATTAAGTTACAAGATTATTAACACTATCGTTCTTGAGTTATCGTCGGAACAAAAAGTGACCAGATAGAAACATAAACTAGATTTTAATTCGTCACTAAGACGAATTGGTGATCCGCGTATTCGCTGTGATCAATAGATCTGAAGAAATTGTGACAAAGTATTGTTACTCGCTCAAAACTGCCGTTTTTCACCGAAAATACTCTATCAAACATGAATCTACAAATCGACGCGCGCGTACGCGTTCGCCGTGACATGCGCGAGGATACGGCTACAACCAGTGATGACCTATAACCTGAAGTCACCGTGTACCAAGTTTGGTCACCTTACTCATCTCGAATCATGAAATATGGACAAAACTTGATTTTTCTTTGTGCCGTCATAAATGACGTCATAACAGCTTGGCAGGCACAGTGATGCCTTAAATCTGATCTACGCATTATAGGCTATTAGAATACGCAATAAAACGTAGGGGTCACCCTTAATTCTAGAGAGTTATGAGTGATTTTAAAAATGGCCGTCTTTCACTACGCGCGTGTGCGCTCGCATTTACGTTTTTCTGGCATGTAAGCGATATTGTTCGGTCTGTTGGAAGGGAAAGGCTTCTAATTGATGCAGAATTCAGTCAGAAATCCAAATTCATCGAAAAAACGACGATATGCCGTAGGGAAAGTGGTGCGAGCGAAAAAAAAAAAAACGCGCGTACGCGCCCGCACCAAAATGCTCCCAATGACCTGAAACATATAGTACTGTTAATAAAAAGTGATTTGGAGCATTTTGAAATTTTGACGCGCCCGTACACGCCCGTGGAGACGCGCGCGCGAAAGTGATTTAGACCAAAAGATGACCCGAGACCTGAACTTGACCCTTGCCAAGTGTCGTTGTTTTATTTGACCGCCGGCTCGAGATATTGCAAATATCTGATAACTCTAATTTTTTCGTAAATGGCGTCATAGATGACATCATGGGCAAGTAACCACACTGAAAAAAATTGTGTAGCGAGGTCTTGACATGTGACATAACTATGCCGAGTTACAAGATGATTGACGATGGCGTTAAAGAGATATCTTATACACAAGATATGACCAGAAAGAAACAGGAAAAATACTAGACTTTAATTCGTCACTAAGACGAATTGGTGATCCGCGTGAACGCTTCGATCATTTAGTCTAAAGAAAATGTGACGAACAATCTCAATCAAATATCACTGCTTGCTAAAATATGTCCCTCATAACTTTCATTCTCTATCAAACATTAATTTAAAAATCGACGTGCGCGTACGCGTTCGTCGCGACGTCCGCACGCATATGATTAGCACCAGTGATGATGTTTAACCTGAAGTTACTATGCACCAAGTTTGGTCAAATTACTCATCTCCAGTCATGAAATATGGACAAAACTTTTTTTTTGTGACGTCACAGATGACGTCAAAACAATTTGGCATAGAAAGCGATGCTTGAAATGTCATCTGCGCATCATAGTCTATCAGAATAAGCAATAAAAAGTAGGGGTCACCGTTAATTCTAGAGATTTATGAGCGATTTCAAAATGCCACAATTCACTACGCGAGCATGCGCGCGCATTTACGTTTCTTGGACTTGTAAGCGATATTTTGGGTCCGGCTGGTCGGAAAAGGGTTCTAATTGATGGAGAATTCAGTCAGACATCCAAATCCGTCGTAAAAAACGACGATATTCGGTCGGGAAAGGGGTGCACGCGGAAAAAAAACGCGCGCGTACGCTCCAAAATGCTCCAAATGACTTGAAACGTATAGATCTGTTAATAAGAAGTGATGTGGAGCTTTTTTTGCATTTTACGCGCCCGTCCCGACGCGCACGCGCACGAGATATGGTCTAAAAGTTGACCCTTGACCTGAACCTGACCTTTGCCAAATTTCGTTATTTAAGTCGACCGCCGGCTTGAGATATCGCAAATGTAGGCTAAGTCTAACTTTTGGCTTTTTACGTCATCAATGACGTCACAGCTGCTCTATCACTTTGACCAGACTACCATGCCGAGGCATTAACATGAGACATAACTATGCTAAGTTACAAGATTATTAACGCTATCGTTTTTAAGATATCGTCTGAACAAAAAGTGATCAGAAAGAAACATGAATAAAGAGGAAAAAATTCTGACAAAATCTATGGTGAACTGCGTTTACGCAGATCACTAAAAAATAATAATAATAATAACTAGATTTTCGTCACTCAGACGAATTGGTGATCCGCGTAACCGCTCCGATCATTAAATTTAAAGAAAATGTGACAAACAATGTATATCAATTATCATTGCATGATGAAATTTGTCCCTAATCACCAGAAATTTTTATCGAATATCAGTTGAAAATTCGACGTGCGCGTACGCGTTCGTCGCGACACGTGGACTGTCATGATTAGCACCAGTGATGGCTTTTGACGTGAAGTTACTGTGTACCAAGTTTTGTTTTTTACACCACCCAATTCATGAGATATGCACGAAATTCGATTTCTCTTTGTGACGTCATACATGACGCCACAAGTAATTGGCATGCAAAGTGGTGCCCAGTTAGCGTAGCATCGCGAATGACGCTTCTTCTGAAAAAGTCTGAATAAGAATGCATATTCGGCTGTTTCGAGCACAGCCGTAGATGGCGTAAACTTGGAGATCGCGCTGCTAGACGTGTCAAGTCTTTTTTTGATAACTGAGTATATGCGTGTCAGAATAATAGATCAACAAGACTTACGAAGCAGCAGTCGCTGCGCGGGTGATGAATAATTATCTCATGATAACACGTCATCTGGATAGATTCTAGATCTAGCTTACACACATAGATTATATGCAAACGCACACAACGTACCTGTTTATTTACCCCATCACTCCATGCGTGGTCTTATGTGTTACGTGTCGTGCGGTTGTTTGCACATTGATAACGCATATGCTTCCTCTGTCTTCCGCCTTTCATGTTATTTGTCTGTACTTGTCACCACTGTCTAACACATGTGAGATTATCATTAGTCGTCAGTAGAGGCCACGAAAGATCAAAACCAAAAAATATTTCATTAATACGGTTCCTCACCAACATACCATGCGAACTCGCGATATTGTCGAGCAGAACGCCTGTATGTTACGTCTAACAAGGACCCGTTTCATCAATCATTCAAATGTTTTAGCTTAATTACGTTTTCCGCATAAGTCTCATTGTCAAGGCTCAATTTTTTAATATTTTCGTAGAACGTGCTTCCATACACTTCGTTTGATTACGCGAATTTTCTAAGAAATTGGCCTTGACAATTTCTGAGTAATTTTTTTAAAAATGTCATTGCCCGCAGAAAAGAAAAATTGCTAGGCCTAGGTATAACACGCAAGGCTCGTGATGCATGATGGGACTAATGGTTAATGTATATTCATTACTCGAAAAGAGTGGAATACCGCTATTCTCAAAAGTTGATTATTTACGCTCTTACGCCCTACTGGTCCTTAACTGCTTATTACGGCATCATAGGCTATCGAATGGCAATCAAGGTAGGGGTCATCGTTTATTCTAGAGGAAAATGACTTATTTAAGGCTTAATTTTAAACGTACGAATACGCGTTCGTCGTGACGCCCGCACGCATATGATAAGCACGCATGATGACCTTTGACCTGAAGTTACTGCGTACCAGGATTGGTTACGTTACTCGACTCCAGTAATGAGATATGCCCGAAATACGGGTTTTCTTTGTGACGTCATAGGTGACGTCACAACACTTTGGCATAAAAAGCGATGCCTGAAATGTTTTTTACGCATCATAGTCTACCAGAATAAGCAATAAAAAGTAGGAGTCACCGTTAATTCTAGAGAGTTATGTGTGATTTCAAAATGGCCATTATTCACTACGCGAGCAATGCGCGCGCATTTACTTTTTTTATTACTTGAAAGCGATATTTTTGGTCGTAGTGGTCGACAATGGGTTCTAATTGATGGAGAATTCAGTCAGAAATCCAAATCCATCGAAAAAACAACGGTATTCGGTCGGAAAAAGGGTGCTCGCGCAAAAAAAAAAAACGCACGCGTAAGCGCGCTCACTAAAATGCTCCTAATGACCTGAAACATATAGTACCGTTAATAACAAGTCATTTTGGAGCATTTTAATTTTTGACGAACCCGTACACGCATGTGAAGACGCGTGCACGCACGTGGTTTATGCCAAAAGATGACCCATGACCTGAACTTGACCCTTGCCAAGTTTGGTTGTTTTATTTGACCGCCGTCTTGAGATATTGCAAATATAGGTTGACTCTAGCTTTTTTACAAATGAGGTCATAGATGACGTCACTTAGAAGTGACCACACTGACAAAAATTGTGTGTTGAGGTGTTGAGACGTGACATAACTATGTTAAGTTACAAGATGATTGATGATGGCGTTAATGAGATATCGTGGTAACAAGAAATGGTCAGAAAGAAACAGGAACTAGATTTTAATTCGTCACTGAGACGAATTGGTGATCCGCGTATTCGCCCCGATCAGTACACCTTAAGAGATTGTGACAGTCTATATGGCGTATCATAACTCGTTCGAAGCTGTCCCTTTTCAATTTAACTTCTCTGTCAAAAATTACTTAATATTTCGGCGTGCGCGTACGCGTTCGTCGTAACTCCCGCACGCAAATGTTTAGCACCAGTGATGACCTTTGACCTGAAGTTACTGTGTACCAAGTTTAGTTATCACACTCGACTCGTATCATGAGATATGCGCAAAACACGATTTTACTTTGTGACGTCATAGATGACCTCAGAAGAATTAGTCATAGAAAGTGATATATGAAACCCTATCTACGCATCATAGGCAATCAGAATAAGCAATAAAAAGTAGGGGTCACCATTAATTTTAGAGAATTATCAGCGATTTAAAAATGCCTATCTATCACTACGCGCGCAATGCGTGCGCATTTATATTTTTTGGGCATATAAGCAATATTTTGGGTCCTGATAGGTCGTGAAAAGAGTTTTAAACCGATGTAGAATTATCTCTTCT
>JZLH01S0104486.1:16652-48657 GCA_001188425.1 Eucidaris tribuloides | reverse complement strand
TGAATAGTAGTAGATTAAAAAAAGAGATAATTATACAGTGTGTCTCAAAAAAAATAGTGCAAGTGAAAATCGCCCTCTTTAGCAATGAAAAAAATCTCGTGTGACATGATGTTTACATCGACGTCAAGAGCATAGTCATAGCTTTCAAATGCCGTTAGTTTGGTTAAGTTTGCTTGTCTTAATCTTGAGATATGTTAATTTAAATAAGAAAGGGTAAAATCACAATTGTGCCACTTTTACTATATTCCCTTGTAAAAGTGACACAATTGTGATTCTACCCTTTTGTTGTTTACAGGATATCTCGAGATTAAAACAAGCAAATTGAACAGAACAAATGGCATGTGAAAGCCAAGACTTTGCCCCTGACACTGATGTAAGTATCATGTCACAAAATTATTTTCTAGTTGCCAGAGAGGGCGGTTTTTACTTGCACAATTTTTTGAGACAAGCTGCAGCACGCCTAAAAAAAATTGCTCACGTGAAAGCGCCCTCTTCGACAGTTCGAAAATACTGCTGTGACACATGTTTACGTCAATTTCAAGGGCAAAGTGGACTTTCAATTGTGTCACTTTTACGGGAAGAGGGTCTGGTGCTATCATTACTGTAGTAAAAGTGGCACATTAGTGATTTTACCTTTTCGTTGTTAACTGAACATATCTCAGGATTAAAAGAAGCAAACTGAACAGAACAAACGGAATTTAAAAGCCAAGACTATGCCCTTGATGGTGATGTAAGTATGACGTCACAAAACTGTTTTACTCATTACCAAAGAGGGTGCTTTTGACTTGCACAATTATTTTTGAGACACACTGTAGTAGTAAATAATGATGAATAATAAATACATAATAGTAAATAAGAAATACGTTATGAATAAATACGTTAATAGATACATAATTTCATAACAAATAATAAATAATAAATGATGAATCATCAATAATTGATGAAGAATGACACTACTACTACTACTACTACTACTACTACTACTACTACTACTTACTACTACTACTACACTACTACTAGTACTACTACTACTTCTACTACACACTACTGCTACTACTACTAGTATAGTATTACTACTACTACTACTACTACTACTACTACTACTACTACTACTACTACTACTAATAATAATAATAATAATAATAATAATAATAATAACAACAATATTGATAAATAATAACGCTAATTATAAGGTACACAAAGAGTTACCCTCTCAAAACTTGTTTGCACATTAGGCCATAGGGCAGTGACCTGACCAGTGTCAAGGCGTGGGTAAAGCTACTATTATAACAACAAAGTTTTAAAGACTGGGTGGGATATGCGAGAGTCCGTGTGAATATTACCGGGGAAAATAATGCAAAATTGAAATTCAAATGAAAAGTTGTGGTTTTTTCACAAATTATAAAAGTGTGTTTTACTTATTAGAATGACTTTGTTCTTATAGGCCTGCATGATAGACCTTAAAGGCAAGGTTCACCCTGACATTAAGTTGGTTTTAATAAAAGCAGAACAATAAGAGAAACATATCAATGAAAGTTTGGCGAAAATCCACTTAAGAATAACAGAGTTATGAGGTTTCAAAGTTTTGAATTTGTGACGTCACATGCGAGCAGCTCCTACATATGGGTGTTGTTGTCCTGCGGGTATCGTCGGGAGGTACAAAAAAAAACCCAGACATGTTTGTGAGATTGCAGAATATCGACCTAATAAGAGGAAGGGGGAAATGCATGGAAAGGTAGGGCCTATCTGTGTGAATTCTAAACATATTAAAGACGTTACTCATACAAACCAACAGATAAGAAGAGATAAAAATCCTTAACACTACAAAGGTTTAAACTAGTGAAGTGAAATGGAGATTCTGTTGCACAAATAGTCGTCTTCTTCTTCTCTCTTCTCTTCTTCTCCTCTTTCTTTCTTCTTCTTCTTCTTCTTCTCTTCTTCTTCTTCTTCTCCTCCTCCTTCTCTTCTTCTTCTTCTTCTTCTTCTTCTTCTCTTCTTCTTTCTCTCTCTCTTCTTCTCTTCTTCTTCTTCTCTCTTCTCCTTCTCTTCTTCTCTTCGCATTCTGTAATCCCACTCCTGTGTGGTCTAAGGTTGACTAGCTTTTGCCACAGAAGGCGTCGATTCATTGTTCAAGGGGGGGGGCAAAGTAAGAAAATATCAAATAACGTTTTTGAAGCTCTGTAATATAAATATAAGATTGGCTCTATATGCTAAAAGAAGCAAAATTAGAGCGCCTTCACAACTTCATCAACGCATTCGACTTACATCCACTTTTAAAATAACAACTAACTTGGAGTCTCAACTAAAAGCAAATGTCAACTTTGATATCTGCTGCTACATAGAGTGTTAAATGGACAAATAAACACCTAGAATACAAAAGTTTGCAAAGTTATGCGACCACAGAGAAGATATCATAAACAACAATTCCCTTTTGCGGCGGAAGCAATAAAAAATAGCCTAGATATACACACAGTAAGTCCTATGGAGCAAATCGGTCAGGTGAATCCGGTCAACTTGAGTGCCTTGTAGATTCCACTTTTTAAAGCACAAATATCATTCAAATTTTAAAAGGCTTTATTTTTTGACCTTCGAAAACACTTAAGCCATGGAGGATTATGTACTCACATTTTTTTTATTGTGTCATTGTGCCCTCAGGCAGCTTGGTGCACCTTGCGTACAATGTACTACTTGGTTCATTTTGGCTGGATTTGTTATTATACTTACGTTATTTTCTGGAGTAGACGTCATCAATCGGGTTTCCAGCCAAGGGTAAAATATACTTATTGACGATGTCGCTAGTGTAATACAGCCACCTGCAAGGTTGATCGAATTAAGTGAGGGCCGAGATCTCTGGCCGAGACATAAACGGCTTAAATGTTGTGCTTGAAGAAGATATGAACGATGAGGCCTGTAAAATGGACATAGACAAAGCGACAGAATGGTATCAAAAGTAGGTTGGTAATGGAAGAGTGTGGTAGTTGGTGTCTGACACTGCAATAATGCATCCACAAAAAAAATGGTTTCGGAATCATCCAACAGAAAAATTGGTTTAATTATTACATGTAATTTAATAAACATAATGCGTACCATGCATGATTCTGTTGTAATAATTTTCCACGTGGACATGAAGAATTCAGTATCTTCACTGATTACTGTCTTTTGAAATTTAAAAACCCAACAACACATAACTGAAGACGATTGTTGGTTTTTTTAGGCAAAAGTTATCATAGTAATTATATTTAAAACACGTATATATAAACTTGGTATAAGGATGTTAAGATTTAATCACGCATAAAGCGTAGTGTTTTGCCAAAACCACAAGACATTGAAATTAAGTACGCGCAGGAAATGAAAATGCATCGACCCATAGCAACTTTTTGTATACATGCGTGTTGCCATGCTATCCAAAATCCATACTCCGAAAGAATAAGACAATATTACTTTTATTTCTCAGAGAATAAAATCATTCGTTTTAATTAATCGTCGTTAAATGGTTGAGATGTGGAAATATAAACCAAATAATTCACCTTTTGGTTCAGGCGATGCGGACAAACTATCACATCATCGGCGATCTGAGAGTAAAACTACTACGTTTCCTGAGGCTCGCACCAGATAGCTCAGTCCCGATGTCTCGTAAGGGAAGTTTGCCCGTCACATTGAGAACATTGATTAAGTGCTTCACTATACCTGGTATCGTAAGATTAACTGTATGGAATGACGCACGGATAAACAGGTATACCATACAACAGCCAACAATTCATCAGCAATGTCATTTAAGTCCCCACACCGGATGGAGTTATTTTCTCGTTGTGACAGTCACATGCTCGCTGGTTGAGTGATAGTGGACGCTGGCGTCCACAGCATTCCGATTTGGTTGTGTGACGGTCGGGCGCTCAAGGTTCAAGAGTAGTTTCGTTAGTAGGCTGGGAGGTGTGTGGGAAGGTGCTGTGCGAGGAGTACCTACCAACGTCGTTTGAGGAAAGTCGGATAATATTACCACTGGCTGACAAATGCAGTTACTTGGCCACCGTGGAAGCAAATCCATGTCAAAAGAGAGTATGATTACAAAAGTTGTTATTATTCATACAGCCTACCAAGATTAAAGTCCATGTATGTTTTTTTTTACAAATAGAGGCTGTAAAACATACGCTGTATAGAAAAATCAGGGAGTCGTTCATGAAGATTTGTCATGATTTTCACTTGCTCTCAGCGCCAGATAAGATGCACGATTGTAATAGTGCTTAAACATTCATTCATTATTTCATGTCATTTTTTTATACCATTTCCAAATACATACAAATATGGACAAATGCAAGGAAAAGCTTTAACAAAATTGAAACATCCAATAAGTTAATATGTCGTTATAAAAAGTCTAATATTAATACATACATTTGAAAAAATAAAAAATAAGAACAATACCATTTTGCTTATCATAATTAGATTTGCTTGATTCGATAGTAGAATTACAATAATTCATTAATCGAAACAAAGCATTGAAACAAAACAACAAAGCTTAACCTTGTCTAATAATGAAAAAAAAATGAAATAAAACAATTTGAAACACCGACAAAATCTTATAAAAGCTCCCCCAAAGTGTGACGTCACGCTGCTTCAGAAATTATGTGTGGACAATGGCGAGACCAAGTGCAGCGCATTGCAGCAGATTGTTTCCTACCCAATGGGAGAGTCAGTCGGCTGATTTATATGGTTTGGCCTATATCCCCATATACTTCCGACCAGTTGGACATCATCACTTTACATAATACATGTGTAATAAAAGTAGACACTTAGAAAAAAACAATTATTAACGAAAATTTCATGAATCTAAGAGAATATTTTTGTATAGATATTTATCTTGACCTAAGCTATCTGATGAACTGTCAGTATTTGAAAATTTCCAAGACTTTCAGGAAGTGAAGCATCAACCCACTTTGTGCAATCGGTCAAAATGCATTGCGCACAGAATTGTATTCTATAGTCCCAAATTAATGACTGCATAGTACCGTGCTGCAGAAGCTCCAACTGATGCACAAGTAAATTAATCCTTCAGTATTTAGAAAGAAGCCTTAACTAAAATTCTGTGGACGAACAGTAAAAAAAATGAGCAATGATTTAGATACACCCTAAAAAATAGAAGTATCCACGTTCACAATGAACTATGAATTGAAAAAAAAACTTCTTTTTAAGGGGCGGGGTGGGTTGTATCTGAAAATCATTGCGGCATTTTTTTTTCCTGCCGCACAACTGACATACATCAATTAAGAAAGTCAAAAAAATGAGCAAATGATTCAGAACAACCGCCCTAAATAAAATGTCCTTTTTTCAATTCACGGGAGTTATCTTGTCAAACATTAAAGATTTCTTTTTCTTTTAGGGGGGTATCTGAATTCATTGCTTTATTTTTATTTACTTATTTGTCAAAAGATTTGTTCTTCTCGAATATGCTGCAAATCAAATAGCTGGTGACGTCAATGAAGAGAAGCTTCTGTAGATCGTCTGCAAGCATTAAACTTGACCTAATACGAAAACATTCTGTGCGCAAATGCATTTTGATCATTGCAAAAGTGGGTTGTACTCACTCATTGCGTGAAAGTACTTCATACCACAGTGCATCAGATAGCTTAGGCCTAAGAAAATTTTCATGTCAAAAATAATCTCAAGATTACGAAATTTGTTTAAATAAGTTTTTTTCTTTAGTGCTACTTTTTGATACACACTGTACTGCAATAAGGCAGTACGTTGGAGGGAAAGCGGTCAGTTTAACCAATGTAGCGCTAACTCTAATTTGTGTAGCGTAGAAGACACGCTATCGCTTAAAACACATTACGACTGAACCTGAACCTTGAAGTAGTCCCTGAAAGCGCTTCACCAAGCTAAATGGGGAAGGATGCATAATGATGCAAGGTGATGTGAAAACCGGCTTCTCTAAAGCTACGGTCCCGACACTGCGACGTTCACGACTTCCGCTGAAAAACGAACGCGTAGTTTTATTAAACGTTACTTGACTTTTAATTCGTTTTTTCAACGATACAAACGATCAAGACGTGAAGACGTGCTTTTCCGTTTGTTCCATTTTATGTATTCATTGCCACCGTACTGACACCCCGTCTGAGGTAAACATTATAGACGGAGGCAGTACTGAGTCGTAGAGCGGCGCAGTGTGACAGTAGCTCAACATTTAAGGTCTTTTCCGTGATTGATATTATGGTGTGAAAATTACCTTACTCTGTCTGCATCAAAGAGGAATGTCTTTCGCTAAAAATGTCAGTGTATTGCAAGTGCATACTGTCCTTTCGAAATATACTTGTTCACTTAATCATTATTAATGAATATTATTGTTGTCGTGGAGTCGTCCTTAAACTCTCAGCGGCTTACAATCAAACTCTAAACATGCCTTACTGAAAACTGAAGGGTGGGTTGGCTTTGGACAAGGAATTCGATGGACGGATGGGACACAAGTATAATGAAAACGACAGTGAATTGGACGAAAATTGGCATAGTCAAAGGTTAAAGCCTGTGATCTCCCCATTGGAATTTCAGTTCCTTTCATTCATACAATGTCTGCATTAATTCGGAGTGATGTGTTTTTCAAAATTAATTTAGTTTCCATATTGGTATCTTTTTGTCTCCTTGTCTGTATGTTGTTGGAAAGAACCGCTTGCGGTCATTTAATCGATTTTTTCGCGGAGACGTGTTTTGGGAAAATTTTTTCTATTCCAACGATAACATTGATCATTTCCATAACAACTTTCAACTCATTCAAAGAATTTATATATAAAGTATATACAAAATATTCTATTGAGAATTAACTTTCACTCGTCTACAAGCAGAATCCAAACCATGTTTATTAAGACACCAGGTCACCCAGTCTATCTTTTCATCAATAAAACTATCGGATATCAAATTGTAATCGATATAATAGACAAATGGTTATTGACGTCACTAGTACCATGTTAATTACAATGAAAGTCATTGAACTTTTTTGTCTCGCGCATGCCGGAGTGAAGTCGAGACTAAGTTTGATACAAATGGCGTTTGTCGATTCCGTCCGTCGTCCATCTACAAATATTGAGGCTAGTACACTGCGCGTCTAAACGATTCCGCTGTCCCGTCTAAATATTATACCTCAGACGTGTCAGACGGTGGCAAATGAATACGATAGAAGGACAGAAGAAAAGACCGCTGTCAACGTCTAAGATACTTTTGTAATCAGTTGAAAAACGAATTAAATGCCAATACGACGGGCGTTTCTTTTTTCGACGGAATCGTTAGTACGGCACAGGTGACATAGCTTTCAAGTTACCTGCAAGACACTCTCTCATAACAAGTAAATTGCAACTGTCGTTCCATCCGATATTGGTGGTAGATCACTCGGGGCACGAGTCATGTTTGGTACGTTGGGTCACGTGTAGGTCCAAAGGTAGTATAAGTTTACCTGCAAGACTTTCTTAGTGACATCAACTTAGGTTAGGGATGTACTTGAAATGTTGGTATTGTTGTACACAACCTGGCTGATGCTTGTATTTATTGGAATAACAACCGCTTTTCCAAACGAATAATTATGCTTGATTACTCCTTTTACATTTTTGACATTAATTATGTATTACCTTCCGATTTCGGGATTGGAAAGGTTCGTAACGCTCCAAACGTACACAAGTAAACACACCGAACAATGGTTGGTAACAGAATGAGGAGAAAACCGGTGAATTGGAAGTGACTGACAGAATGTCAGTGTCGTAAAGGCGAGAGCGGCTGCAAACGCCCGTGAATGTGTAGATACTGGTCAGACACGAATTGAGTTTATCAGACCATTAACGATATGCCATCGGATCAAATGTACTGGTGTTAAAATAAAATGGTTACTTTTGGTATTAATAACACAAAAACTAACACCAGATAAACTTGATACTACAATTATAGCTGAAGAGTGGACATTTTTGTGGAGTGGTTTGAATACGAATCAATAATCATTTTATGTAATTCATGGCTTAGTTAAAAAGTTAACAGCCTTTCCGGTTTGCTGAAGGCTTTTAGCTGTCTACGGTAAACTCAAAAAAAACAGCCTCTCGTGTGACGCTACCTCTTCCATTTAAGTGTACGATCTTTCTAAATCGATATTTCGTGATTTTATACATTCAATTGTGTGTGCTTTTCGAGTAATTTCCTTAGTATCAAAGCTAAATATTTAACCAAAAAGCTTTCGTATGTTATATATTTGGTAGAAAATCGAAAAAATAAATTGAGTTTGATTTTCAAAAACTTAACCCACCGTTTGCAAATCTTTCATCTTATTTCAAGAGAGTGAACTTGGAGTAAAAATGAACTACAAATGTGTGCATGCGTAAAAAAATGTACAAATGCTCCCTTCAAGAAGTTATATTACAAAAATGTCACTTTTGGAGGGTCATATTCCCACCTTCTAGATAGGGTCTCGATACTGAGACTAGACATGATTTGATAATGCATGCAAAAACACGCGAACCATGCATTGAAATGAGCTATAAAATGATACCAATGCAAAAGACAAATCCACACGGACGCCGAAAACAGGTGCTACGTAGCGTGTCGAGCAACGGTCGGGCATCTTTTTAGAAAATCGAATCAGATCTGTCACAAATACCAGATTTTTACAACAAACGTAAAATTCCATGTTATCGTATATATGTTATGTAATTAATACTTAAATAGTCCAACCTTAAGACACAAGAATTAAATGTAAATATGTGTCTATACGTGACATTTTCTGCATCTTCATCGAGCGCTATAAACATTTCACAGTATCGTGCAGTGTAGCATCCTGGGTGCCACTTTCATTACAAAACGGTACCAGCTTCGGTGATAAGAACCTCCAATGGAGCCTAACAAATAATTAAAATTCGCAAATATTCACACTTAATGTAATTCAATTTACATATTTCACTTAAATTTCTTTCCATTGTTACAATGCATTGAAATGCGATTTTTTCTCACATTTTTTCTTTTTGTTTTCTGTCCAAATGGCTTGAATGTTGTTATGCGTTAGTATTGTTTTTTGAACTACATTCTAAAAATGCGCACTTAATGGATATTCAATATCGTAAAATACTTGGTAGATTTGTAATCGCCACACAATTTGCGGGAAAAGGCCCTTCAAGACTGTGGCGGTCATCGCATTGGGTAGCATTTTGTCATTTCAAAGTGTAACCAGATGCATATATTGTATGCGAAGCGCAAAATCCCGCTACAAGAAAGGTAAGGCTCCCCCGGTGAGTCTACGTTCAAAAACCCAAAAAAACATTCCACAAAAATCTATTCGCCTTAGGACAGTAAAACTGTAACACGAGCGTTTGCAATAATTTTGAGCCAAATTTGGAATATATTACAAAACTTTGGTAACACGCATTGGAAGTTTAACTTGTACAAATGACAAATATCAAATATGTCCATTGACGGACGACCTTACTTCGTAGAAACGAATCATTTGGAGGTCGTCTTTCATGTGCAAACTCTGAAATTTGTGCATCGATTTTCTGATTTTTCCTAACGATAAAAATTCACACTTTCCACAACCTGTGTGTACACGATACTTGAAAACAAAACGCATCATTTATATAACATCGGACTTATAAAATTTGGCCTTTTCGGAGTTAACTGATCTGTGCAATTCCACGGCGTCCTGTACGTAATCCAATTAAATTTTGCTTAACAACGGAGGAGAAACCGCTTAGCAACCGGAAGCTGTTAGGGTTCAAGATTTTCCAATATCCAACCGCCTGTCAAGAACGAAACTGACAGAAATCAAATGGTGGTCGTGTGAGAGTGTGTGTCCTTGTCCACACACAACAGCAAATAAACAATGGTTGTCCATATCGCCATTGGAAATCTGGAATGCAATATTCTCATCTGGGCCGGGAAGATGAATGCTTTATTAATATCATTAGAAAGGAGCCCTCAACACCTACTGTCTTTATTCACACCTTTGTAAAGGAAAATCAACTTTCGTGCCCGAACATGTTTTTTTAAATGTTTTTCCATGGATTGAAGTTTTGAAAAATGTCCATACATTAAAAAATAATTTAGTGCGATGTCTGCTGATAATGTGAATTTAATTATAAACAAGATTAAGAAGCACAAGGAAATCCATGACTGATGCTAACACCTGAAACTGGTGTTTGTTAACATTGAATGGCAAAATCTGTACTCGTATGACAAAGCTGGTACACAGCTTGCATCTTACCACACCTGTAACACATTTAATTGAGACTTACCAGTGGCCAGCCTGATTCTAATGAATATATAAAGCATCTCACGTACTCCAGAGCCAGGATAAAATATTGCATTCCAGAGTTTCCAATGCGATATGCTGAGCCATGGTGCACAAGGCACACACTCTTGACACCACCATTTGATTTCTTTAAAGTTCAGTTTGTACAGAGGGTTGGATATTGATCAAATCTGAACCGCTAGCTTTTTAAATAACATGAATTAACATAAAATTATTATTGATTTCGTATTCAAAAACCACCTCCACCAAAAATGTCCACTCTCAGCTATAAGCGTGTAGTCCATGCCAGATATCTGTGTATAGTTTTTTGGGTTATTAATACCCAAATGAACCAATTTTATTTTAACACCTAAGTATAAGCATAACAATTATAGCCTATACAGTCATATGGCTTGAGTACTCCCCAAAACCACCACTCGCCTGTGATTAGGAATAAAGCAACCAACCATACATCAGAATTCAGAAGTGATGAATTACAATGCCAGCCACTCACAAAGGTTCAGTGTAGGCCACGACTGAAGTGTGATAGCAAACGCACACTACTTACAGCTTACACACACACACACACACACACACACACACACACACCACCCACAATCACACACATCACACACACACACACACACACAATTTGGTTTATCGATAAGACAGAGTAACCACACGGAAACAGTCTGTACTGGCTTTGATGGCGTATTGTCCGCACATGCAGCTGCAAGGGAGGAGTGACGGCTTGACAAACGCGTTTCCTCGCGCTGATGACAACACGGTGCGACGAGATAGTAGATTCTCCTCTGGTAAACGGGAGCCATATTCCTGGCCCGAACTGCGACGCAGTGAAAAGCGATTAGTGGCAATAACGCAGTACTAATTATGAAATAAATCAGGAAAAACAGACGCAATAATAATTAAAAGGGGTTGTACATTAATTATTCCTCTTGAATGAAATCTGATTTTGTTTTTGTCGAGGGACAGCCGGTGAAGAAACCATGAGATAATGTCTAGAAAGATTAACCGAAACATATTAAATGATAACCCCCCCCCACCGAAAAAAAAAAAAAAAAAAAAATAATAATGAATAATAATAATAATCAATAATATATAATAAAATAATATAATCATATATACTAATAATAATTAAATATATAATTAAATAAATAAATATAAAATAAAAAATTAAATATAAAAATGAAATAAAATAGAAATAAAAATAGTATACATGAAGTATAAGTGTACAAACAACTACTCCTGGCGACTTCTGCAACGTAAACATGTAAATGCATGGTTGTATGTTGTAGGTTTGTTACTAGAGTGTCAATCCATCATTATAAAACCATCAAAATATCCTTTCTGGTCCTTACGAGTATGCATAGAGAGACGCCATAACCAGCCTCCGTAGAACCGAAAGAATCAAAGCCAGAACACCATTTAACGATCGTCACAACGGCTCCGTCTACGCCCAGCAAGTATGACATTGAAATACATGGTGTGGACGTAGGTGAAGTCCCAGAAATTTTCTCGAAAAGCAATTTGGTTGGTAATTATTGCGCTAATATCAACTGTCCGGTAAGGATGCAATATTATAAAGCCGGAAAACTTCGGTCTCTTTTGACAACAGTTGTGTCTGTCAGGTCCGGGACGACTTGGACACGAGGTCAGAGATGAACAGCAGGATAGGGGCTAAGAGTTGGAGCTTGTTAACTCTCCACGGGCTTCACCGCGGGGTCTCAGGATCATTTTAGCTGTACTTCGAGATGATCAACGGCAACTTAGACGGCTGCGATATACGACATAGTCAAGCCAGTTGGATGTTTGTTGAAATCCATTCGGCGTGGGCAATTGCATCATCCATTTGAGTGTTTGATGATGCCATTGATGAATAGTTTTTGTTGTAACTGGCCCTACAAGATTTTCGCAAAAATAGCGATATTCACGATCACCACGTGCAGCCTGATTACCTTTCTCGAGTGTCATTTAGCTAGACAAATTGCAAAATGTAACTTTAACTGGTAGTATAGAATTTAATATACGGTATTAAGTATCCTTTCGACGATATGTTCAAATGAATATGTGTATAATTTAGGTTAGCCGTTGGTCTAGCCGCACGATAGAGACCTGCGATTCTAGCAGTAGCAATCTACGAGGGCTGAATTGGAAGTCCAGGTATGTGAACTTCATTGAGCACCTTAGAACATTCGTATAACCTTGTTTCCGTTTCAAAAAAAAAGTGCCAGTATATCTCCTCCCACTATCAGTGTCCTGATAAGGTTAAATAGAAGCCTCTGAAAAAAATGCAGTTCAAACGATATTCAATGCTATGAAAAAAAATTATATAAATCATTGATCGTCCATTCAGAGTTTATCCTAACTGGTGATGCCAAATTTTGGTCATGCTGACAATGATTCATGTGCCGATTTTTATCTTAGCAAACAAGTAAACAGCATAACTGTCCGTACATTTTGTGTCCTAGGGTCCTTTATTTGTTTTCATTCACACGTCTGTCAGATTAGCAAAGTTTGACTTTTTTTTTAAAATGAACTCCCAACATCAAGTGTTTTAACAACAATTGACAAGACTAACGTCAATGCCCGGACGGGAGGGTGAGGGGTGGCGGGAAGGGTAAGGTAAATGTCGTCACACTACTTCCACTAAAAGGAGTAAACCCTCTCGTACACTATTCCTTCTTGTCACCAAAGACCAAACATTTTGTTGAAATGACTTCAATTAACTCGTGTAACAACGGTATACACATTTTGTTCTCGTTCGAACAAAGGTATTTCCTCTTCCCTAAAGGCATAACATGAACAATTGCGGCTCATTACATTGAAGGGACTGTTACGCGTCAAGACATGTTCTTTACACTACTAGCATAGAGACATTTCGTTTATAATGTGCAAGGATTATATCATAGCATTTCGATTATCGTGCCAAATGACCGTATGATCTGTATTCGGAGTGATATTCAATTCAAATACTAAGACAATATGTGCACACTTAACAGTAGTGCAGCCTACTGCGAGTGTTCTTTCAAACCTTTGAACATTAAAGAACAGGGAGATCAGATATGGAGCAAGTCTTAGCCAGAGGGGTGTTGTTGTTTTAGGACAAATGGCTTTGTTGGCCCTCACAACAAACAACCACACCTTATCGTCTGACTTATTGGTTCCAGGCAGGTTCTTTAGTCATCGGTTTAAGAGTGTTGATGAAGTCCATCATCGCCTTGCATAGTATTAGAGGGCTCAAATAGGACCTTGCGAAGCATCGGCGAAGATCTACATCGTTGAACCAATATATTGAAGTAAGGGGACTGCATGTTTTGAAAATAATGCAATAACAATCTATAACTTTCGTGCCGTGGACTCTTTAAAGTTTTAAGTGGAAATTGCCATTTCATAATTAAAAAAAAATCTATATTAAAGCCTAAAACGATTGAAGATGGTTTAAAATGTTTTGTTTGGTTTGGTTTTTTATTGGACATTGATTGGTGCAGTGAAGGAACAGGTAAACCGTGTGCACAGGCATGTATTTGGATTCAAGACTCTAAACTTAAAGGTAAGATGACATGATGGGTGTATCACTTGGCTGAACTACTTCTAGAATCAAGTAACTATCAAGGGATTTCTCTTGGCGAAATCTTGTAGTCAACGTTGATCTCATTAATAAAATAGCTTATGCAATATCCCTTGTGGTATTGGTGCTCCTATGGAGCTTATTTTTATCTGGCCGCAGATGAAATTAAAATACTCAGTATGTTTATGCTTGATATCCTTAAGTAAACAAATTAGAGGCAACCTTCCCACGCTGAAGATCCATTCCCAAGCTAGTTAAGTTGGTATAGTATTTAACTGATTCGGGTTCTAGGCATTTTCAAGTTTCCCATCATGTCACTACCTTTAAGTGGGTTATTAATGACTATTTATACCTATAGGTTAATGAAGTAATATACCCGCTATAATCCGCGGTATTAGGTGTTGATAACACAAAAATCATAAAAAATATTAGAAGTGCTTAGCGGTTGGGATGATCTTTTGGGTTATTGACGTCTGTGAGGAATACAGTTCTTCGAGACAATAATCATTGTACGCCGGAGCAACAAGTAAATATTCAAGATATGATTCAAATATAACACACTTTTTAACGTCACGCGACAATGGAATTGATAATTAAAAACGAATTATACAACGAATTCAACCGAAGCAATTTTATTCTTAGCATAACAGGACGAATGCGATTAGACCATGGACAATAATTCACTTATCTCGATCCTCAAATAGACACATAATGGTGCATGTCAAAACGAAATAACAGTAAATGTACTCGCCGAAAGAGAGTAGCATTAATCAGAGCGGACGATAAAATATTTTCCGGCAATACATTATGTGTATACGCTTTCAGGAGGCTTGTACGCAAACATTTCTCCATTACAACAATAGCTGTACGAGGATATTCTGAGGGTTGTGCGAACAGACTCATGACAAAATGTATAATGGGGTAATATTTGGAACATTTAATGTCTACAGTTACTATACTAGCTGTGAATTTCTGCACAACATACTGGATAAGTCATGTGATATTCCAGGAAATGAAGCGTACAGGTCAAACAATAAAAAGACAGTAACAGAAAGTCATGATTTGTCCGCACCCCTTAAACGCAAGGTTTCACCTGAACATCTAGAGCGTTTTTGCAGTGTATTCACTTTTTTAAAGCATTTAATGATCGTTTTAAACTGAAATGTTTTCAGGGCTTCATTTTTAGACTGTATCAGAGACACTGGTAGCATGGAGAATCATGTAGCTCAGATTTTTTAAACTGGAAACATTGTTATACAATGCCTTTAAGTAATATAAATCTACATAGCTTATCGGCTTGCAATATCATTAAATGATTACGATATTTCAGTCTAAATCATTTCCAGTATGTTTGATGTCGTTGCACTAACCACAGGACTGGGATTGATATCATTATACCTGCTGCTAATACTCTCGTATGGGGCAGATATGGACAATGGGAAACGGGGAAAGACTGTTGGGCGTAAAAAAATATTTATGCGAGTGACATTTATAAGTACAAAGAAAGACGTGAGAGAATCGGAAAGGAACTAGGGGTAAATGACATCAACAAGAGGGCATGAGAGATCGGAATGGAGTGGTATATGTTGGGAATGGAGGACGGCCACCTTGTAAAGAAGGTAATGCAAGCAAAGGTAGATCTATAGATGATAAACAAATACCAAGGAGAAGGAAAAGAGTAAGACCACGAAACTTATGGAAAACAATGAATATGCACTACCTAAGTTGACAGAAGATGATGCCCAAGACAAACATTATTATTATAGGATAAGGGTGAGAACAGCCGACACTGCAGATAAGCGGGAATATGTTTGGGGGAAAAAGATACCTGCTGTTAATTCGTTAATTATTGGGACGAGCAGTACACCCAGAATTCGACCAATGTCGATGAAGCAAAAGAAGACGCCAGTCATAGTAGCCTGTAGTGCTCTGGGAGGCTGCCAGAAGGCGAATTCCAGTCCTGAATGACGACAAGATATCGGGAGAGACTATAAATAAGGAGATGGGTGATATAACTGGAAGGTACTGGAAATGGTAATTTTATTTTTGTACATGAAAAAAATATATATAATTTTCAAATTGACCAACGATCTCTCTCGACCCTTCAATTAACCTCCTTCTCCCCTTTCCACCTCTTTCTCTCCAAAAAGTAAACACCATTCGCTCTTAAACAGTGACTGTGATAAATTAATTTTGGATAAATTTAGTTAATTTCATTTTTATACCTGAAGTGGCAACCCCGTCTGAGTCCCGATTTTATGAATCACAATTTGCAGTTAGGAGAAAGATATCTTCATGGACCAAATTATTTCATTTGCCCTTTTAATCATTTGCTTTTAATAATCGTCTGTTAGTAAAATAAACAGCACATAATCGTACAATTGTTAGATAGATCGCAAAATTATTACAGTTTTATTTCTTTCAATCTATTTGCATAATAAGAACGGACAAAATTGATGTGGCTTTTCAAGATAGTTATCTTACTATAACACAAACCGTACACTTTCTTGTAACTCTATGAAATTAAATGAATAAAAAATAATTAAACAAGCAAACAAATAAATAAATAAATAAATATGATGTACTAAGTTTTTAAAAGCAAACAAATTAATTTACCTGATATGAAAATGAGTACGTCGGCAATTCCCATGAAGAAATATTGTGGTATGACGTAACCAATACCTAATTTTTGTCCATTTTGCAACTCGTTGATGCGAGCCGTCTCCACACTGGCAGCGCAAAGAACCGATGTAGTGGCCGCTATTAGACCCAATCCTTAGTTAAGTTTCAAAATAGAAGTATAAAACCCTTTATCATCCATTAATGATCCCTCAATATTAAACACAACAAAGACAACTTGGGTAAAGACTTCTTAATGATTAGAAAAGTGAAGCACTGTTTTAATTTAAATTGAATCGCATTTGTATGGTCAAGCAAACCATGCAGGCGGTTCCCTTAAAAATGACTGAGACCTGCCATTTGATCGTACATGCATGTAGTGTGGCATGCACTCTTCTTTCTGTATTACAACCTCAAGAAGTTATGAAATCAATTTGAAAGAAAACTAGTTTGATTGTTTCATCTCATTTTTCTGTTGAGGCAACCCTACTGATATAAATAACAATATGTTTTACCGTATAGTTTGCCTATGTTTTACGCACTACGCTTCCAATTATGCCATTTGTAGGTGACATATTTCGGTACAATGTTTAATTGTATGAGAACTCCAGTCCAGGAAGAACAAAATATATATTAACTTGGAAAGTGTTACCTTTAACTATAGTACCCTTGTAAGATAATTCACTGTGACTTCAGCCAACAAATTTATTCCAGGCATGCGGTGTTTTCGGCCCCTATTTGTAAGTGGTTGACTCATACTTGTTCACAAATCGAGAAAAAGTTGGACAACAATCCTCGGGATAACTACCCCTGGACAATTGCCTCCCGGACAATTACCCCCTTAAGACAACCTCCTTCCGAATGTTTGCCCCCCAGGACAACTGTCTCCACACAAACACCATCCGGACATCTAGCCACCCAGATATCAATCCCCCTAGGAGAGTAGAAGCTCGTCCTAGGGGGCAGTTGTCCGGCGGTAGTTGTACCATAGGGTGTTGTTGTCCTAGCGTGGTAGTCGTCCGGGAGGTACAAAAAAACCCAGAAATTGTGTTGTGAGATTGCAGGAATATCGACACTATAAGAGGAAAGGGGGGAAATGCATGGAAAGTGTAGGGGCCTATCTGTGTGACATTCAACATATTTAAAAGACGTTTAACTCATACAAACAACAGATGAAAGAAGAGATGAAAAACACCCTTTAACACTACAAAGGGTTTAAACTAGTGAAGGTGATAACTGAGATTCTGTTGCAAATATAGTCGTCTTCTTCTTCTTCTTCTTCTTCTTCTTCTCCTTCTTCTTCTTCTTCTTCTTCTTCTTCTTCTTCTTCTTCTTCTCTCTCTCTCTCTCTCTCTCTCTCTTCTTCTTCTTCTTCTTCTTCTTCTTCTGCATCTGTAATCCCACTCCTGTGTGGGTCTCAATGTGTTTGACTAGCTGTTTCCACGAGAGGCGTCGATTCATTGTTCGAATGGGGGGGGGGCAGAAGTAAGAAAAATATCAAAATAACCGTTTTTGAAGCCTCTGTAATATAAATAAAATTGGTCTTCTATATGCATAAAGAACAAAATTTTAGAGCGCCTTCATCAACCTTCATCAACGCATTCTGAACTTACATTCCACTTTTAAAGTAACAGACTAACATTGTGGAGCTGCAACTTAAAAACAAATGTCAAACTTTGATATCTGTGCTACATAGTAGTGTTTAAATGGACAAATTAACACCCTAGAATACAAAAGTTTGCAAAGTTATGCGACCACGAGTAGGATATTCATAAACAAACAATTTCCTTTTGCGGCGGAGGATAAAATAGCCTAGATATACACACAGTAAGTCTATGGGAGAAAATGGGCAGGTGAATCCGGTCAACTTGAGTGCTTGTAGATTCTCACTTTTTTAAAGCACTAAATCATCATTCAATTTTTAAAAGGCTTTATTTTTTGACCTTATCAAAGACACTTAGAGCATGGAGGATTATGTAGCTCACATTTTTTTTTAATTGTGGTCATTGTTAGCCTCAGGCAAGCTTGGTGCACCTTGCGTACAATTATACTGGTTCATTTGGCTGGATTTGTTATTTATACTTACCTATTTTTCTGGGAGTAGTGACGTCAGTCAATCGGGTTTCCAGCCAAGGGTAAATATATTTATTGACGATGGGCGCTAGTGTAATACTAGCCACTGGCAAGGTTGATCGGATAAGTGAGGGCGATATGCTCTGTCCGAGGACATACGGGCTTAAATGTTGTGCTTGAAGAAGATATGACGATGAGGCCTGTAAAAATGGACATAGACAAAGCGACAGTAATGGGGTATCAAAAGTAGGTTGTACATGGAAGAGTGTGGTAGTTGGTGTCTGAACACTGCAATAAATGCATCACAAAAAAAAATGGTTCGGAATCATTCAACAGAAAAATTGGTTAATTATCTTACATGTAATTTGAATAAACATAATGCGTACCATGCATGAATTCTTTGTATATTTTTCCACGTGGGGACATGAAAATTCCAGATCTTCACTGGATATTACTTGTCTTTTGAAATTTAAAAACCTCAACAACAGCAATAATCTTGAAGACTGATTGTTGTTGTTTTTTTGCTTAGCAAAAGTTATCATAGTTAATTATATTTCAAACACGTATAAACTTGGTATAGGATTGTTTAAGATTTAATCACGCGATAAAGCGTAGTTTTGCCCATCAACCACAAGACATTGAAAGTTAAGTACGCAGGAAATGAAAATGCATTCGACCCTATAGACAGTACTTTTGTAATACATGCAGTGGTTTTCCATTGCTATCCAAAATCCATACTCCGAAGAGAAGTAAGACTAAATATTACTTTTATTTCTCACAGAGAAGTAAAAATCATTTCGTTTATTAATCTGTCGTTAAATGGTTTGAGATGTGGAATATAAACCAAATAATCACCTTTTGGGTTCAGGCGATGGGACAAACTATCACATCATCGGCGATCTGAATGTATACGATACCTTTCCTGAGCTTCGCTACAGATAGCTACATCCAGATCGTCTCTAAGGTGACAGTTTGCCCCTCACCATTACCAACATTGATTACGTGCTTACTTTATACCTGGTATCGTAAGATACTGTATGGAATGACCACGGATAACACAGGTATACCATACAACAGCCACACAATTTCATCAGCAATGTCATTCTTAGAGTCGCCACCACCGGATGTGACGTTATTTTCCGTTGTGACATCATCAGTGCTCGCTGGTTGAGTGGAAGTGGACGCTGGCGTCGTCACCCATTTCCGATGTGGTTGTGTGACGCGGCGCTCAATGTTAGCAAGGGAGTAGTTTCGTTAGTAGCTGGGGAGGTCGGTGTGGGAGAGGTGCTTGGCGAGGAGTTACCACCAACTTGTTTGAGAAGAGTCGGAATAATATTACCAGCTTGCTTGATCAAAGATGCAGTTACTTGGCCACCTGTGGAAGCAATATTCCATGTGCAAAAAGAGAGTATGATTACAAAGTTGTTATTATTCATACAGCCTACCAAGATTAAAGTCATGTATGTTTTTTTTTTACAAAGTAGAGGCTTAAAACATTACCTGTATAGAAATCAGGGAAGCGTTTCATGAAGAGTTTTGTCAGTGATTTTCACTTGCTCTCAGCCAATCAGATGCAAGGATTTTATAGCTTATAACAGTTCATTCATTCATTCATTCATTTTATTTTATATCCATTTCCAAATACATACAAAAAATATGACAAAATGCAAGGAAAAGCTTTACAAAATTTGAAACAATACAATAAGTAAATATGTCGTTATAAAAGTCATAATTATAATACATACATTTGAAAGAAAATAAAAAATAAGATAACAATACCTATTTGCTTTATCATAATTAGATTTGCTTTTGATTTCTGATAGTAGAATTATCATAATTTCATTTTAATCGAAACAAAGCATTGAAAACAAAACAACAAAGCTTAACCTTTGTCTATAATGAAAAAAAAAATGAAATAAAACATATTTGGAAATCACCGACAAAATTCTTTATAAAACGCTCCCCCAAAGTGTGACGTCACTCTGCTTCAGAAATATGTGTGGACAATGGCGAGACCAAGTGCAGCGCATTGCAGCAGATTGTTTCTACCAATGGGAGAGGTGCAGTTCGGCTGATTTATATGGTTTGGCTATTATCCCCATATACTTCCGAACCAGTTTGACATCATCACTTTTACTATATATACAGTGTGTATAAAAAAAGTAGACACTTAGAAAAAAACAATTATTACACGAAAATTTCATGATCTAGAGATTATTTTTTGATATGAATATTTTATCTTGGACCTAAGCTATCTGATGACACTGTTGCAGTATTGAAAGTATTTCAATGACTTTCATGAGTGAGCACAACCCACTTTTGTGCAATCGGTCAAAAATGCATTTGCGCACAGAATTGTATTCTTATAGTCAATATTTAATGACTCATAGACCGGTGCTGCAGAAGCTCCCAACTGATGTCACAAGTAATTAATCCTCAGTATGTTTAGAGAAGAGCTAAATATCAATTCTGTGACAGAACAGTAAAAAAAATGGAGCAATGATTTAGATACACCCCCTAAAAAGAAGAAAGTATCACGTTTGCAAGATGAACTATGAATTGAAAAAAAAAACTTCTTTTTTAGGGGCGGGGGTGGGTTGTATCTGAATCATTGCGTCATTTTTTTTTCCTGTCGCAACACTGACATGCACATCAATTAAGAAAGCAAAAAAATGAGGCAATGATTCAGATACAACCCGCCCCTAAAGAAAATGTCACTTTTTTCAATTCACAGTTCATCTTGCAAACATAACGATTTCTTCTTTTTAGGGGGGTGTATCTGAATCATTGCTTTATTTTTTACTTTTTTGTCACAAAATTGATATTAGTTCTTCTCTGAATATGCTGAAAATCAAATACTTGTGACGTCAATTGAGAGCTTCTGTAGCATCGGTCTGCAAGGCATTAAACATTGACTATACGAAAACAATTCTGTGCGCAAATGCATTTTTGATCAATTGCACAAAAGTGGGTTGTACTCACTCATGCGTGAAATACTTTCAATACCAACAGTGTCATCAGATAGCTTAGGTCCTAAGAAAATTTTCATGTCAAAAATAATCTCAAGATTACGAAATTTGTTTAATAAGTTTTTTTTCTTAGTGTCTACTTTTTTGATACACACTGTAGTCGTGCAATTAAGGCAAGTACGTGGAGGGAAAGCGTCAGTTTACCAATGTAGGCCTACTTCTAATTTTGTGTACGCGTATGAAGACACGCTATCGTCTTAAAACACTTTCCGACTTGAACCTTGAACCTTGAAGTAGTAATCCCTGAAGCAGCTTCACCAAGCTAAACTGGGATGGGATGCATAATGATTGCAGGTGATGGTGAACCGCTTCTCTAAAGCTACTGTCACACTGCGCCGTCTAACGACTCCGTCTGAAAAACGAACGCGTACGTTTATTAAACGTTTATTGGACTTTTTAATTCGTTTTTCAACTGGATTACAAACGTATCAAGACGTTGACAGACGGTGCTTTTCCGTTCTGTTCCATTTTATTGTATTCCATTTGCCACCGTCTGACACCGTCTGAGGTAAACATTTTAGACGGAGGCAGACGGAGTCGTTAGACGGCGCAGTGTGACAGTAGCTCAACATTTAAGGTTGTTTTCCGTGATTGATATTATGGTGTGAATATATTACCTTACTCTGTCTGATCAATAAGAGGAATGTCTTTCGCTTATAAATTGTCAGTGTATTGCAAGTAGGATACTGTCCTTTCGAAATATACTTTCGTTCAACTTAATTCATTTCCATTAATGAAGTATTATTTTGGTCGTGTGAGTCAGTCTATTACTCTCAGCAGGCTTACAATCAAACTATTAAACCATCCTCTATGAAAACTGAAGGGTGGGTTGGAGCTTTGGACAAGGAATTGATGGACGGATGGGACACAAGGTATTAAGGAAAACGACAGTAGATATTGGACGAAAATTGCTATAGGTCAAAGGTTAAAGCCTGTGAACTCCCATTGGAAATTTCATTTCCATTTTCATTCATCAATGTATGACGATAATGTCGGTGAGGTGATGTTGTTTTTTCAAAATTAAATGTAGTTTCCATATTGTAGCTTTTTTGTGCTCCTTGTCTGTATGTTTGTTGGAAAGAACTCGGTTGCGGTCATTTAGATCGATTTTTGCCGGAGATCGGTGTTTTGGGAATAATTTTTCTAGTTCCAACGATAACATTGATCATTTCCATAACAACTTTCAACTCATTCAAGAATTTTAATTTAAAAAGCTATAGACAAAATAGTTCTATTTGATATTAACTTTCACTCGTCTACAAGCAGAATCAAACCATGTTATTTAAGACACAGGCACCCAGTCTATCTTTCATCAATAAAACGTATCCGGAATATCAAATTTGTAATCGATATAAGTAACAAATGGTTTATTGACGTATCTCGTAACCATGTTAACTTACAAAATGAAAGTCATATGACCTTTTTTTGTCTCGCGCACCGGAGGTGAAGTCGAGACTAAGGGATACAAATGGCGTTTGTCGATCCGTCCGTCGTCCATCTACAAATATTAAGGCTAAGTCACACTGCGCCGTCTAACGATTCCGTCTGCCTCCGTCTAAAATATTTACCTCAGACGGTGTCAGACGGTGGCAAATGGAATACGATAGAATGGAACAGAATGGAAAAGCACCGTCTGTCAACGTCTAGATACGTTTGTAATCCAGTTGAAAAACGAATTAAAAAGGCCAATACGGACGCGTTCGTTTTTCAGACGGAATCGTTAGACGGCACAGTGTGACAGTAGCTTTCAAGTTTACCTGCAAGACACTCTCTCATAACAAGTAAGATTGCAACTGTCGTTCCAATCCCTATACTTGGTTGGTAGATGCACTCGGGGCACAGTCATGTTATGGTACTGTTGGAGGTCACGTGGTAAGGTCAAAGGTAGTATGAAGTTTACCTGCAAGACTTTCTTGTGACATCAAACTTAGGTTAGGGATGTACTTTGGAAACTGTTGTATTATTTAGTCACAACCTGGCTGATGCCTTGTATTTAGTTGGAATAACAACCGCTTTTCCAAACGAAATAATTAATGCTTGATTACTCCCTTTACATTTTTGACATTAATTATCTACTTACCTTCGGCATGTTCGGGATTGGAAAGGTCGTAACGACTCCAAACGTACACAAGTAAACACACCGCAACAATGGTTGTGAACAGAATCAGGAGAAAACCGGTGAATTGGGAATTGTGACGTTGGACAAATGTCAGTGTCGTAAAGGCGATCAGCGGTGCAAACCCCGTGAATGTGTAGATCCTGGTCAGACACGAATTGAGTTTATTCAGCCATTTAACAGATATGCACATCGGATCATATGTACTAGGTGTTAAAAATAAAATTGGTTAATTTTGGTATTTAATAACACAAAAACTATACACCAGATAATACTGGCATGACTACAAGTTATAGCTGAAGAGTGGACATTTTTGGTGGAGGTGGTTTGAATACGAAATCAATAATCATTTTTATGTAATTCATGCTTATTTAAAAAGTTACAGCCTTCCGGTTGCTAAGGCCTTTTAGCTGTCTTACGTAACCATTCATAAAAAAACAGCCTCCGTGTGACGCTACGCTCTTCCATTTAGTGGACGATTCTTTCTAAATCGATATTTCGTGATTTATACATTCAATTTTGTTGTGGCTTTCGAGTTATATTTCCTTAGTATCAAGCTAAATATGTACCAAAAAGCTTTTCGATATGTTTAGTATTTTTGGAGAAAATCGAAAAAATAAATTTGAGTAAGTTGATTTTCAAAACTGTAACACCACCGTTTGCAAAATCTTTCATTTATTTCAAGAGATGTGAACTTTGGATAAAATATGAACTACATAATGTGTGCAGTAAAAAAATTGTACAAATGCCTCCTTCAAGAGTTATTAATTAACAAAAAATGTCACTTTTGGAGCATATTCCACCACCTTCTAGATAGGGTCTCGATACTGAGACTAGACATGATTTGATAATGCATGCAAAAACACGCGAACCATGCATTGAAATGAGCTATAAAATGATACCAATGCAAAAGACAAATCCACACGGACGCCGAAAACAGGTGCTACGTAGCGTGTCGAGCAACGGTCGGGCATCTTTTTAGAAAATCGAATCAGATCTGTCACAAATACCAGATTTTTACAACAAACGTAAAATTCCATGTTATCGTATATATGTTATGTAATTAATACTTAAATAGTCCAACCTTAAGACACAAGAATTAAATGTAAATATGTGTCTATACGTGACATTTTCTGCATCTTCATCGAGCGCTATAAACATTTCACAGTATCGTGCAGTGTAGCATCCTGGGTGCCACTTTCATTACAAAACGGTACCAGCTTCGGTGATAAGAACCTCCAATGGAGCCTAACAAATAATTAAAATTCGCAAATATTCACACTTAATGTAATTCAATTTACATATTTCACTTAAATTTCTTTCCATTGTTACAATGCATTGAAATGCGATTTTTTCTCACATTTTTTCTTTTTGTTTTCTGTCCAAATGGCTTGAATGTTGTTATGCGTTAGTATTGTTTTTTGAACTACATTCTAAAAATGCGCACTTAATGGATATTCAATATCGTAAAATACTTGGTAGATTTGTAATCGCCACACAATTTGCGGGAAAAGGCCCTTCAAGACTGTGGCGGTCATCGCATTGGGTAGCATTTTGTCATTTCAAAGTGTAACCAGATGCATATATTGTATGCGAAGCGCAAAATCCCGCTACAAGAAAGGTAAGGCTCCCCCGGTGAGTCTACGTTCAAAAACCCAAAAAAACATTCCACAAAAATCTATTCGCCTTAGGACAGTAAAACTGTAACACGAGCGTTTGCAATAATTTTGAGCCAAATTTGGAATATATTACAAAACTTTGGTAACACGCATTGGAAGTTTAACTTGTACAAATGACAAATATCAAATATGTCCATTGACGGACGACCTTACTTCGTAGAAACGAATCATTTGGAGGTCGTCTTTCATGTGCAAACTCTGAAATTTGTGCATCGATTTTCTGATTTTTCCTAACGATAAAAATTCACACTTTCCACAACCTGTGTGTACACGATACTTGAAAACAAAACGCATCATTTATATAACATCGGACTTATAAAATTTGGCCTTTTCGGAGTTAACTGATCTGTGCAATTCCACGGCGTCCTGTACGTAATCCAATTAAATTTTGCTTAACAACGGAGGAGAAACCGCTTAGCAACCGGAAGCTGTTAGGGTTCAAGATTTTCCAATATCCAACCGCCTGTCAAGAACGAAACTGACAGAAATCAAATGGTGGTCGTGTGAGAGTGTGTGTCCTTGTCCACACACAACAGCAAATAAACAATGGTTGTCCATATCGCCATTGGAAATCTGGAATGCAATATTCTCATCTGGGCCGGGAAGATGAATGCTTTATTAATATCATTAGAAAGGAGCCCTCAACACCTACTGTCTTTATTCACACCTTTGTAAAGGAAAATCAACTTTCGTGCCCGAACATGTTTTTTTAAATGTTTTTCCATGGATTGAAGTTTTGAAAAATGTCCATACATTAAAAAATAATTTAGTGCGATGTCTGCTGATAATGTGAATTTAATTATAAACAAGATTAAGAAGCACAAGGAAATCCATGACTGATGCTAACACCTGAAACTGGTGTTTGTTAACATTGAATGGCAAAATCTGTACTCGTATGACAAAGCTGGTACACAGCTTGCATCTTACCACACCTGTAACACATTTAATTGAGACTTACCAGTGGCCAGCCTGATTCTAATGAATATATAAAGCATCTCACGTACTCCAGAGCCAGGATAAAATATTGCATTCCAGAGTTTCCAATGCGATATGCTGAGCCATGGTGCACAAGGCACACACTCTTGACACCACCATTTGATTTCTTTAAAGTTCAGTTTGTACAGAGGGTTGGATATTGATCAAATCTGAACCGCTAGCTTTTTAAATAACATGAATTAACATAAAATTATTATTGATTTCGTATTCAAAAACCACCTCCACCAAAAATGTCCACTCTCAGCTATAAGCGTGTAGTCCATGCCAGATATCTGTGTATAGTTTTTTGGGTTATTAATACCCAAATGAACCAATTTTATTTTAACACCTAAGTATAAGCATAACAATTATAGCCTATACAGTCATATGGCTTGAGTACTCCCCAAAACCACCACTCGCCTGTGATTAGGAATAAAGCAACCAACCATACATCAGAATTCAGAAGTGATGAATTACAATGCCAGCCACTCACAAAGGTTCAGTGTAGGCCACGACTGAAGTGTGATAGCAAACGCACACTACTTACAGCTTACACACACACACACACACACACACACACACACACACCACCCACAATCACACACATCACACACACACACACACACACAATTTGGTTTATCGATAAGACAGAGTAACCACACGGAAACAGTCTGTACTGGCTTTGATGGCGTATTGTCCGCACATGCAGCTGCAAGGGAGGAGTGACGGCTTGACAAACGCGTTTCCTCGCGCTGATGACAACACGGTGCGACGAGATAGTAGATTCTCCTCTGGTAAACGGGAGCCATATTCCTGGCCCGAACTGCGACGCAGTGAAAAGCGATTAGTGGCAATAACGCAGTACTAATTATGAAATAAATCAGGAAAAACAGACGCAATAATAATTAAAAGGGGTTGTACATTAATTATTCCTCTTGAATGAAATCTGATTTTGTTTTTGTCGAGGGACAGCCGGTGAAGAAACCATGAGATAATGTCTAGAAAGATTAACCGAAACATATTAAATGATAACCCCCCCCCACCGAAAAAAAAAAAAAAAAAAAAATAATAATGAAATAAATAATAATAATCTAATAATAATATAATAAAATAATATAATCATATATACTAATAATAATTAAATATATAATTAAATAAATAAATATAAAATAAAAAATTAAATATAAAAATGAAATAAAATAGAAATAAAAATAGTATACATGAAGTATAAGTGTACAAACAACTACTCCTGGCGACTTCTGCAACGTAAACATGTAAATGCATGGTTGTATGTTGTAGGTTTGTTACTAGAGTGTCAATCCATCATTATAAAACCATCAAAATATCCTTTCTGGTCCTTACGAGTATGCATAGAGAGACGCCATAACCAGCCTCCGTAGAACCGAAAGAATCAAAGCCAGAACACCATTTAACGATCGTCACAACGGCTCCGTCTACGCCCAGCAAGTATGACATTGAAATACATGGTGTGGACGTAGGTGAAGTCCCAGAAATTTTCTCGAAAAGCAATTTGGTTGGTAATTATTGCGCTAATATCAACTGTCCGGTAAGGATGCAATATTATAAAGCCGGAAAACTTCGGTCTCTTTTGACAACAGTTGTGTCTGTCAGGTCCGGGACGACTTGGACACGAGGTCAGAGATGAACAGCAGGATAGGGGCTAAGAGTTGGAGCTTGTTAACTCTCCACGGGCTTCACCGCGGGGTCTCAGGATCATTTTAGCTGTACTTCGAGATGATCAACGGCAACTTAGACGGCTGCGATATACGACATAGTCAAGCCAGTTGGATGTTTGTTGAAATCCATTCGGCGTGGGCAATTGCATCATCCATTTGAGTGTTTGATGATGCCATTGATGAATAGTTTTTGTTGTAACTGGCCCTACAAGATTTTCGCAAAAATAGCGATATTCACGATCACCACGTGCAGCCTGATTACCTTTCTCGAGTGTCATTTAGCTAGACAAATTGCAAAATGTAACTTTAACTGGTAGTATAGAATTTAATATACGGTATTAAGTATCCTTTCGACGATATGTTCAAATGAATATGTGTATAATTTAGGTTAGCCGTTGGTCTAGCCGCACGATAGAGACCTGCGATTCTAGCAGTAGCAATCTACGAGGGCTGAATTGGAAGTCCAGGTATGTGAACTTCATTGAGCACCTTAGAACATTCGTATAACCTTGTTTCCGTTTCAAAAAAAAAGTGCCAGTATATCTCCTCCCACTATCAGTGTCCTGATAAGGTTAAATAGAAGCCTCTGAAAAAAATGCAGTTCAAACGATATTCAATGCTATGAAAAAAAATTATATAAATCATTGATCGTCCATTCAGAGTTTATCCTAACTGGTGATGCCAAATTTTGGTCATGCTGACAATGATTCATGTGCCGATTTTTATCTTAGCAAACAAGTAAACAGCATAACTGTCCGTACATTTTGTGTCCTAGGGTCCTTTATTTGTTTTCATTCACACGTCTGTCAGATTAGCAAAGTTTGACTTTTTTTTTAAAATGAACTCCCAACATCAAGTGTTTTAACAACAATTGACAAGACTAACGTCAATGCCCGGACGGGAGGGTGAGGGGTGGCGGGAAGGGTAAGGTAAATGTCGTCACACTACTTCCACTAAAAGGAGTAAACCCTCTCGTACACTATTCCTTCTTGTCACCAAAGACCAAACATTTTGTTGAAATGACTTCAATTAACTCGTGTAACAACGGTATACACATTTTGTTCTCGTTCGAACAAAGGTATTTCCTCTTCCCTAAAGGCATAACATGAACAATTGCGGCTCATTACATTGAAGGGACTGTTACGCGTCAAGACATGTTCTTTACACTACTAGCATAGAGACATTTCGTTTATAATGTGCAAGGATTATATCATAGCATTTCGATTATCGTGCCAAATGACCGTATGATCTGTATTCGGAGTGATATTCAATTCAAATACTAAGACAATATGTGCACACTTAACAGTAGTGCAGCCTACTGCGAGTGTTCTTTCAAACCTTTGAACATTAAAGAACAGGGAGATCAGATATGGAGCAAGTCTTAGCCAGAGGGGTGTTGTTGTTTTAGGACAAATGGCTTTGTTGGCCCTCACAACAAACAACCACACCTTATCGTCTGACTTATTGGTTCCAGGCAGGTTCTTTAGTCATCGGTTTAAGAGTGTTGATGAAGTCCATCATCGCCTTGCATAGTATTAGAGGGCTCAAATAGGACCTTGCGAAGCATCGGCGAAGATCTACATCGTTGAACCAATATATTGAAGTAAGGGGACTGCATGTTTTGAAAATAATGCAATAACAATCTATAACTTTCGTGCCGTGGACTCTTTAAAGTTTTAAGTGGAAATTGCCATTTCATAATTAAAAAAAAATCTATATTAAAGCCTAAAACGATTGAAGATGGTTTAAAATGTTTTGTTTGGTTTGGTTTTTTATTGGACATTGATTGGTGCAGTGAAGGAACAGGTAAACCGTGTGCACAGGCATGTATTTGGATTCAAGACTCTAAACTTAAAGGTAAGATGACATGATGGGTGTATCACTTGGCTGAACTACTTCTAGAATCAAGTAACTATCAAGGGATTTCTCTTGGCGAAATCTTGTAGTCAACGTTGATCTCATTAATAAAATAGCTTATGCAATATCCCTTGTGGTATTGGTGCTCCTATGGAGCTTATTTTTATCTGGCCGCAGATGAAATTAAAATACTCAGTATGTTTATGCTTGATATCCTTAAGTAAACAAATTAGAGGCAACCTTCCCACGCTGAAGATCCATTCCCAAGCTAGTTAAGTTGGTATAGTATTTAACTGATTCGGGTTCTAGGCATTTTCAAGTTTCCCATCATGTCACTACCTTTAAGTGGGTTATTAATGACTATTTATACCTATAGGTTAATGAAGTAATATACCCGCTATAATCCGCGGTATTAGGTGTTGATAACACAAAAATCATAAAAAATATTAGAAGTGCTTAGCGGTTGGGATGATCTTTTGGGTTATTGACGTCTGTGAGGAATACAGTTCTTCGAGACAATAATCATTGTACGCCGGAGCAACAAGTAAATATTCAAGATATGATTCAAATATAACACACTTTTTAACGTCACGCGACAATGGAATTGATAATTAAAAACGAATTATACAACGAATTCAACCGAAGCAATTTTATTCTTAGCATAACAGGACGAATGCGATTAGACCATGGACAATAATTCACTTATCTCGATCCTCAAATAGACACATAATGGTGCATGTCAAAACGAAATAACAGTAAATGTACTCGCCGAAAGAGAGTAGCATTAATCAGAGCGGACGATAAAATATTTTCCGGCAATACATTATGTGTATACGCTTTCAGGAGGCTTGTACGCAAACATTTCTCCATTACAACAATAGCTGTACGAGGATATTCTGAGGGTTGTGCGAACAGACTCATGACAAAATGTATAATGGGGTAATATTTGGAACATTTAATGTCTACAGTTACTATACTAGCTGTGAATTTCTGCACAACATACTGGATAAGTCATGTGATATTCCAGGAAATGAAGCGTACAGGTCAAACAATAAAAAGACAGTAACAGAAAGTCATGATTTGTCCGCACCCCTTAAACGCAAGGTTTCACCTGAACATCTAGATGGTTTTAATAATGAGCAGAACAATGAAGAAAACATAGTAAGAAAGTTTTGGGGAAAATCCACCAAAGAATACGGAGTTATGGAGGTTTTCAAAGTTTAAATTTGTGACCGTCACATGGCGAGCAGCTCCGCAATGTCATCTAATATAGAATTTAATAAATTAAAGCCACTTTTTATGTTCATTGATAACTGAATTTTTTTTCATATATCGTGTATGAAAATAATGTTCTCGATAAATGATATTGAATGCACAGGTAACAATCATTTTCAAATTTCTGAAGAAAGGGCATTTTATAGAAATTTATAACATAGGCCTATGACATAGTAGGAGTGCTCGCATGTGACGTCACAACTTAAAGTTAAATTCATAACTCCGGTTTTCTTTGTGGATTTCGCAAACTTGCCATTAATAATGTTTCATTGTTCTCCTTTATGTGAAAACAATTCAGATTGATGTCGGGTGAACCTTGCCTTGTAAGGCTCTGTGAATTAATGAAATGGTTCCATGCAACCTTCTGGAAATGGTTTCTACCGATTGGCTGTCATATGAAGCAAATGTCCTTCCGACGTTTGAATCAATTAATGTTTCAAGTACACCTGACTTTCATGAGGTACAGAACTTATTATTCTCTGGGTTACGAATAGAGCCCGTATTTTTTATTCAAATTTAAATCGCAAATTCAGAGAAATTTAATTAAAGTTAGAGCTCGTAAAAATATCCGCGTAGACAAAACATGTCGCAGACACAAATTTTGGCGACAGAAGGAAATTTTGTCGTGGAAAGACTAATTTGTTTTCCTATGGTATCTGATTAGTAACATAAATGTAGGTCTGTAGCTATTGTAATTTGAATAATTGTTGCACGTGTGTGTGTGTTTGTGTGTGTGTGTGTGTGTGTGTGTGTGTGTGTGTGTTGTTGTGTGTGTGTTGTTCGTGTGTGCGTGGTGTTGTGTGTGTGTGGTGTGTGTGTGTCGTGTGTGTGTGTGTGTCGTTGTGTGTGTGTG
>JZLH01S0104441.1:0-10591 GCA_001188425.1 Eucidaris tribuloides | reverse complement strand
TGTCCAAAACTAAACTTGGGCTTTAACTAAAAAGTATAGTTATTGTATTGCATTTTAATTGCAAAATTTCACCAAAAATATAATACACTAACATAAAATAAGTTAGATTCTATAATGTCAGTTAGTTTTCTATAATTCCGTGGGTTTAGTAGATATCGTGCATTTGAATACAGATGCTTTGTGTGTACCACTTTTTTAAAAGCTTTTGTGGTATATTGATATAGAAGTTCACATTTTGTTACCATATTCTACAACTATAATCTATTTTAGTTGGATTTAAAGTGGAAGAGCTAACAAAAATAGAGTATTTTAGTTTCACTTTATTACTAATTTTTTGTTACTCTTTTTATTACTACTTTTTATTACTAACTGCAATGTAACATGTAAGAGTTTACATAAATGGGATATTACCGCTTCACTTTATTAGTTATTTTTATTATTATTGTTATTACTACTTGTATTTCTAACTGCAATACAAACTGTCATGTCGGCGTCATTTCATAAGTGTCTAAAATCAGTCACGCAATGAAATAAAAAAAAAATGTTGAACTCTACTTATATCATGTAACAAAATCCAAAACAAACCTTACTCGATTTCATATCATGAACAGTCTGTTCCTGATGTGAATTTTTCAACAGTTAATTTTTTTTCGAGTAAGCCTGACTATGTGGCAACTTTCGATATTTAGTTTGTTTACCCATTAAATGGACGATAACTAAACTCCTCAAAAAAAGTTTTGAAATCTGAGTTTGATCGGTTATATCTCCCGTTTCGTAGTAATAATCAATGTAAGCTTGGTATCATCGGAAAGATTATTTAATTTTCTTTAAAATGATACCCTACTTCTTATGATTATGCAACCCAGGAAAGGGCGGTGTCTTAAAATGTGATGCAAAGTGTCAATTGAAAAGCTGCAAAATGACCAATGTTCAGTAAAACACCCAATTTTTGTTGTTGTTGATAAATGAGTTTTTCAATGCCTCTTTGGTTGTTATGCGCTCTTATGTGAACATTGACATGGATTGAAAGACACACCTGCACAATTAAGCAAACAACAACAACAAAAAGTGAAACAACCAAATAAACAACATGTATGGTCATTCAAAAACTAAAAACTGGATATAAGGCATTTAATCTCACAGACATTTAGTCACACCACATTAACACAACAAAGTGATAAAAAAGTGTCAGGGGCTTGATTTGCATGGATTTTCATGTTTATCTTCCCATGGATCTTTGATTTCATCAATGTTCATTGATTTTGATAACATGATCAGAGTTCAGTATCGGGTGGAAGACCACGTACCTGCGCCACCGCCTGGCACCACTTCCACATGCTGTTGATGAGCTTTATGATTCGTTGCTGTGAGGTTGGTATTCCACTCGTCAATCAGTAATTGACGCAAACCTGCCAATGTCGTTGCATTTGTGACTCTCTTCCGTACATCCCGGCCAAGTTGATACCACAAATGTTCAATGGGGTTGAGGTTTGGGCTGCATGCAGGCTAGTCCATTCTTGTGATACCCTCTCTCTGAGAAAATCCATGCAAATCAAGCTCCTGACACTTTTTTTATCACTTTGTGGTGTTAACGTGGTGAAAGGTCCGTGAGATTAAATGTCTTATGGCCAGTTTTTAATGCCCATACATGGTTTTTTTTTTTTTTGCTTGCTTATTTTGCAGGAGTTTCTTTCAATCCATGTCAATGTTCACATTAGAGCGTATAACAACCAAAGAGACAATGGAAAACTCAATTATCAACAACAAGAAGAATTGGGTGACTAACCGAACTTTGGTCATTTTGCAGCTTTTCATTTTACACTTTACACCACATTTTAAAATACTACCCTTTCCCTGATGGTATAATCATAACAAGTAGGGTATTATTTTAAAGAAAATTAGATAATCTTTCCGATGATACCAAGCTTGCATTGATTATTTCTACGAAACGGGAGATATAACCGATTAAACTCAGATTTCCAAACTTTTTTTGAGGAGTTTATGTGTGTATAGCTGGAAACATATTGTAGTTGTGGATAATAAGATAACAGAACAGTACTACGCTCACCTAAGGTATACATCGAATACTGCAATGTCTACGATTTCTTATGAATTTGTGGATCTGTTTGTTTTTGCCCTGTTATGGTTCGTGCAGATCATGTCTTTTTTTAGTTCCATTATTTCACATACCATTAGGTTCGTATTATAAGATTTGAACGAATTACGAAATTCGGGGTTTTATTTACAAATACAGTTTTACGTTAATTTTTTCTTTTTCATAATGCAGCCACGATAAATATATATTTTATTAGCGGTGTCGTAAAACAAGGAAAAACGTTTCTCACGTACATCTAACAAAATAAAGAAAGCGATTTCGAGATAACATGTAGTTTATATCATATGACAAGAACTATTTGGATAATGATATTGATCTACAAGTTCGTTCTCTTTTTTTAGGAGATGTGTGCAGCTTTTGAAATTAATGTTTATATTATATAATCACATTTATCTAGTAGTTTCCTCTTATTTGAAGACTTTGATTTCTTTTGCCGAAAATGTACAATTAGGGGCTGATAATGTCTTTTATTATTCTTTATTGTGTTCATACATGTTAGTTGACTCCAAATATTCTGCTCCACTACTTTGTGCAAAATTTGATATTTTCATTACTTTGTACATAACATGTGATTTCATTACATCTCAGTTGGTAAATAAGGCAATATGAGGACAAAATGTATTCATTATTGTATTTCATGTAAGAAGATAATTTCATGTAATGCAACAGTATTTCCATGAAACATTTGTAGCAAGAACAAAAGAACTTGTGACCGATTTTTCGTGCTGTTACGAAGTCTTAGTGTGCAATTTGTACACGCAGGGATATGGTTTGCCAAATCATGCACTTTGTTGCAATTAACGATACTTCATTGTTTTATTCAACGAATCCTGGCAAAAGGCTAAAATATAAAACATAATGCAAATTTGAGGATGGTTTCAGTGTTTATAATCCATGTTACATTGTTTATGCACGTCATTTACTTTGGAATAACCAAACTAGTTATGTAAAAAGTGTTAATCAAAAGTGATAAAAATAATTACGGTCTTTGAGTTTTCTGGATAAAGGTAATCATATTCACTTTAAAAACGATCTCTTACTGGTAGACATAATTATATCATGATGCAATTTTCATTTTTTATTCAGATTAATATTGCAAACTATTATATATTTTCAAGACACTGTGTACCTATTACAGGATGGTATAAGTGATGGAAAAGGAACTGAAGGTAAAATTGATTAATAAAAAACAAATAATCAATAATAAGGCGAGTACTTTTTAACTGTGTAATATTCCGTATGGTATCAAATCAATTTGTGTCTAGGAGTATGCATAGTTCTCTGTTTGTACGCAAGTCTTGTGCTTGTTTATGCGTATAATTGTGTATTTGTGTATATGTGTATGCAGGTGTGAGCGTATGTGTATGTGATTGTGTATACGTGTTTTTTGTGTAATTTTATATATGCGTGTGGTTGTATGTGCATAGATGGTGTGTTTGTGTGTGTGCTCGTGTTGTGTGTTTTGTTGCGAGTGTGTGTGTGTTTGTTGGGGTGTGTTATGTTGTTGTTGTGTGTGTGTGTGTGTGTGGTGTGGTCTGAGTGTATGTGTGTTGTCTGAGTGTGTGTGTGGTGTGTGTGTGGTGTGTGTGTGTGTGTGTGTGTGTGTTTGTGTGTTGTGCATTTTTTTAAGTATTTCATATAACCTTGTATGCGTGAAATTAGTTAATCCCCATAAAAAGGCTACGCACAAATTCACAAGAGCAGCATTTCTGAAAAATAATTGTAAAAAAAGGACCGCCAGACTGCGATTTGTGTTTTTAAATCAAAAGCGTTCAACAATATTCTTTATTATTGGTGGCGTATCTTGCCGTCTGAGCAGATATTTCAAGCTTGTACATTAAAACAAATCAAAAATTCTTCGGTCGGTAATTCTGGTCGATGATCTGATAGCTTTACTAAATAAAATAATGATCTTACCACAAAACTTTCCATCAGAACCTGAATTTAGTATTCAAATTACATAGAGGCATTTTAATGCCACATTAAAAGATAGATTCTACTTTCCTTAATACTGGAATCATCTTTTAAGACCTTTTTTCATCCGCATGCTTTATTTTTTTGTGTTGCAAAGATTTTGGTCGAAGTGTTAACTCTATGTGCAGAAGTTGAATTATTAATGCTACGGAATGCGACACTAGTCATAGTTACATTGTTTTTATACTACGATCATGCACACGCATGCAGACCCCATAGAATAAGAATGCAAAATACGCCCAGGGGTTGTCAGAGCTAGTCTGCCATCTTTAAAGGCCATTGGTTCGAGTTTACTGGAACAAATCGTTTTTTTCTTCTTCTTTTCTCTCTTCTTCTTCTTCTTTTCTTCTTCTCTCTTTTCTTTTCTTCTCTTCTCCTTTCTCTGTCCTCTTTTTAAATGAGATTGGAAGGAGGTTTATTCCGCTTAGATGGAATTTGAAATTCCATCTTGGCACTCAAATCACCCATTAATTTATCTTGCCAGACGCCTGTAGCAAAATAAAAAAAAATAATCAATGCTGTGCCGCAAAAAGATATCGCTCGCCAGTTGGTTCTTGATTTAACATAGTAAGTTACATACTTCTACATGTATATCCGCGGACGCAATAAATCGAATTTCGACTGAAGGGTTTGATAATCTTTGGGAACTTTGGTAACCAGGTTCTGGTAATCAAAAAAGAAGAAGAAGAAGAAGAAGAAGAAGAAGAAGAAGAAGAAGAAGAAAAAGAAGAAGTAGAACACCACCAACAACAACAACAAGAACAAGAACAACAACAAGAAGAAGAAGAACAACAACAAGAATAAGAACAAGAAGAACAAGAAGAAGAAGAAAAGGAAGAGGAAGAAGAAAACAAAGAAGAATATATAGAATAAGAAGAAGGAAACGAAGAAGAAGAAGAAGAAGAAGAAGAAGAAGAAGAAGAAGAAGAAGAAGAAGAAGAAGAACTTTTATGCAGTGGGTATATTGTATGATACAGTAATGATCCGCACACAGAAAATACTGCCCTACTTTTGTAAAAGGAAGCACGTAACGAAAGTGTGATTTCTCCTAAATGAGCAGTGTGTGTCAGTCATTCACATTGGCATCAGTGGAATTTTATGGCATTCTTTCTTTTGATAGAAAGATGATTAATTTTCTGCTCCAAAGTTACCAATAATTACATCTTACTGAGAGTGTTTTAATAACGCAAATCTTAGTGATTTTCGCTTGCTTCCTTTCACCCCCAAAAAGGCACAATAAGGTCATGGATTAAAGGGAGAAGGCGCCAGCAACCAACAGGCATAAGTTAAGAATAAAAATTGTGAGTATTGTGAGAATTATGGTACGTGGTGACAAAAAACAGCCTAAATAAAGGGCACTGTGTGATATTCAGTCTCATCAAGGCCCTATAAATTAGTTCATTTGTGTTTATTTTACGTCTTTGTAAGTTTTACCCTGAGACAAAACTTGCAGAAACAGCTATTGGGGGAGGAGCTTATCAATTCAAACAGTGCATACAGTATCACGGTGCGGCTAACACACGCTCCGTGGCATGCACTGGTCACGCATGGTCAGCTCCCTGCAGTGCACGTGCAATGTGATTGGTTGGCAAGAACTCAAATATTTTCTTAACTTATGCCTGTTAGTTGCTGGCGCCTTCTCCCTTTAAGCGAAATACGTCATAAAAAGTGGCGTTAGTAATAATTAAAATACAGGAGAACAAAATTGTCGTCGCTTGTATGTTTGCGCTAGTGTCTTGTTGGGATCCGCGTAAACGCGGATCACCATGGATGTTGTACGAAATCTTTTTGGTGATCCGCGGACATAGATTTCGTCAGAATCTTTATTTATTGGTGATCCGCGTAAACGCTGATCACCATAGATGTTGTACGAATTTTTTTTTTGGTGATCCGCGTAAACGCGGATCACCATAGAGTTTGTCAGAATCTTTATTGGTGATCCGCGTAACCGCGGATCACCCCCGCGGATCACCATAGATGTTGTACGAATTTTTTTTCTTTCTATGTTTGTTTCTTTATTGGTGATCCGCGTAAACGCGGATCACCCTAGAGTTTGTACGATTTTTTTTTCTTACTTTGTTTATTGGTGATCCGCGTAACCGCGGATCACCATAGATTTCGTACGAATTTTTTTTCTTTGTTTATTTGTGTTTCTTTCTGACATTTTTGTGCACACGATATCTCAAGAACTACCAAAGGAAAAGTCTTGTAGCGTAGATAAGTCCCATGTCAATACCTCGGCATGGTAGTCTTGTCAATGTCTCTGACGTCATCAATGACGTCATAAGCCAAAAGCTAGTCCTAACCTATATTTGCAATATCTCAAGCCGGCGGTGGAATAAAACAACCAAATTTGGCAGAGGTAAAGTTAAGGTCAAGGGTCAACTTTTTCAACTAATCACGTGTATACGCGCGCCTCCACGCGCGAGTACGGGTGCGTCAAAATTTTAAAATGCTCCAAATGACTTTTTGGTAATAGTACTATATCTTTCAGGTCATTTGGAGCGTTTTGGTGCGCGCGCGTACGCGCGCGTTTTTTCGCGCGCACCCCTTTTCGACCAAATCCCGTCATTTTTTCGATGGTTTTGGATGTCTGACTGAATTCTACATCAATTAGAACCCTTTGCCGACCAGCAAATCCCAAAATATTGCCTACAAGCCCAAAAAACTAAAATGCGCGCGCATTGCTCGCGTAGTGAATGCTGGCATTTTTAAATCACTCATAACTCTCTGGAATTAACGGTGACCCCTACTTTTTATTGTTTATTCTGATATACTATGATGCGTTGATAGCATTTCAGGCATCGCTTTCTATGACAAAGTATGGTGACGTCATCTATGACGTCACAAAGAAAAATCGTATTTTGCACATGTCTCATGACTGGAGTCGAGTAACATCACCAAACCTGGTACACAGTAACTTCAGGTCAAAGGTCATCATGCGTGCTACGCACGGTGAACGCGTACGCGTACGTTAAAAATTAAGTCCTAAATCAGTCATTCTTTCTCTAGAATAAACGATGACCCCTACCTTGTATTGCACATTCTGATAGCCTATGATACGTAGATAACACATCGGGCACTACTTTGCATGCCGAATACTTGTGGCGTCATCTATGACGTCACAAAGAAAAATCGTATTTCGCGCATATCTCATGAATGAGGCCATAAGTCATCAAGGGGTGCTAATCAGAACCGTCCGTGCGTCGCGACGAACGCGTACGCGCGCGTCGAATTTGCAAATAATGTTTGATAGACAATTTCAGGTGATGAGGGACATATTTCATCAAGCAATGATAATTGATATACATTGTCAAATTTTCTTTAAATTTAATAATCGGAGCGGTTACGCGGATCACCAATTCGTCTTCGTAACGAATTAAAATCTAGTTGGTGATCCGCGTAAACGCGGATCACCCTAGAGTTTGTACGAATTGTTTTTCTTACTTTATTTATGTTTCTTTCTGGTCACTTTTTGTTCAGACGATAACTCAAGAACGATAGCGTTAATCATCATGTAACTTAGCATAGTTATTACTCATGTTAATACCTCGGCGTGGTAACCCGGTCAATGTGATACAGCACCTATGACGTCATTTATGACGTCATTTGTAAGAAAGTTAGACTTAACCTATATTTGCGATATCTCGAGCCGGCGGTCAAATAAAACAACCAAACTTGGCAGGGATAAAGTTCAGGTCATGGGTCATCTTTTGGTCTAAACCACGTGCGCGCGCGCGTCTCCACATACGTGTACGGGTGCGTCAAAAAATAAAATGCTCCAAATGACTTTTTATTAACAGTACTATATGTTTCAGGTCATTTGGAGCATTTTAGTGCGCGCGCGTACGCGCGCGTTTTTTTCACTCGCACCCCTTTCTCGACCGAATAACGTCGTTTTTTCGATGGATTTGGATTTCTGACGGAATTCTACATCGTTTAGAACCCTTTTCTGACCATCAGGACCCGAAATATTGCTTATATGCCCCAAAAACATAAATGCGCGCGCATTGCCCGCGTAGTGAAAAATGGGCATTTTTAAATCGCTCGTAACTCTCCAGAATTAACGGTGACCCCTTCTTTTTATTGCTTATTCTGATAGCCTATGATGCGTTTATGAGGTTACGGATATCACTTTCTATGACAAATTCTTCTGACGTCATCTATGACGTCACAAAGAAAAATCGTGTTTTGCGCATATCTCATGACTGGAGTAGAGTGTGATAACTAAACTTGGTACACAGTAACTTCAGGTCAAAGGTCATCGATGAAGCTAATCATAACCGTCCGCGCATTGCGACGAGCGCGTACGCGCACATCGAATTTTGAACTAACGCTTGATAGAGAATCTAACGTGATGAGGGACATATTTTATCATGCAATAAAACTTGATTAAGATCGCTTGTCACATTTCTTTCGATTTAATGATCAGAGCGTTTACGCGGATCACCAATTCGTCTCAGTGACGAATTAAAGTCTAGTTCATGTTTCTTTCTGGTCACTTTTTGTTCAGACGATATCTCAAGAACAAAAACAGCATTAGTCTTGTAAGTTGGCATAGTTATGTCCCATGTCAATACCTCAGCATGGTAGTCTTGTCAATGTCATAGACTATCTTTGACGTCATCTATGACGTCATTTGTGAAAAAGCTAGAGTTAACCTATATTTGCAATATCTCGAGCCGGCGGTCGAATAAAACAACCAAACTTGGCAAGGGTCAAGTTCAGGTCATGGGTCATCTTTTGGTCCAAACCACTTGCGCGTGCGCGTCTTCACATGAGCTTACGGGCGCGTGAAAAAATAAAAATGCTCCAAATGACTTCTTATTAACGGTCCTACATGTTTCAGGTCAATTGGAGCATTTTAGTGCGCGCGCGTACGCTCGCGTTTTTTCGCGCGCACCCCTTTCCCGACCAAATACCGTCATTTTTTCGATGGTTTTGGATGTCTGACTGAATTCTACATCAATTAGAACCCTTTGCCGACCAGCAAATCCCAAAATATTGCCTACAAGCCCAGAAAACTAAAATGCGCGCGCATTGCGCGCGTAGTGAATGCTGGCATTTTTAAATCACTCATAACTCTCTGGAATTAACGGTGACCCCTACTTTTTATTGGTTATTCTGATAGACAATGATGCGTAGATAACATTTCAGGCATCGCTTTCTATGCCAGAGTGTTGTGACATCATGTATGACGTCACAAAGAAAAACTCGTATTTCGGGCATATTTCATGACTGGAGTAGAGTTACATAACCAAACTTGGTACATAGTTACTTCAGGTCAAAGGTCATCACTGATGATAATCATATCTGTGCGGGCGTGACGACTAACGCGTACGCGCGCGTTAAATTTTAATTCTTAAGTTAGTCCTAATTCTCTGGAATTAACGATGGCCCCTACTTTGTACTGATTATTGTAATAGCCTATCATACGGAGATACGATTCCGTACATTCCTTTGCATGTCAAATTGTGACGTCATCTATTACGTCATACAGAAAAATTGTCTTTCGTCCATATCTCATGACAGTAGGTACACAGGTACTTCAGGTCAAAGATCCCTGGTGATAATTATAAAAGCGCGCGCGTCGGGACGAACGCGTACGCGCACGTTGAATATTTAATAAATGTTTGATGGAAAATTTAAAGTGATGCGATATATGTTTCAGCAAGTAATGATACCTGATTTAGATGGTTGGTCGCATGTGCTTTACATTAAGTGATCGTAGCGTTTACGCGGATCACCAATTCGTCTTAGTGACGAATTAAAGTCTAGTTGGTGATCCGCGTAACCGCGGATCACCATAGAGTTTGTACGATTTTTTTTTCTTACTTTGTTTGTTTATTGGTGATCCGCGTATCCGCGGATCACCATAGATTTCGTCAGAATTTTTTTCTTTTTGGTGATCCGCGTAAACGCGGATCACCCTAGAGTTTGTACGATTTTTTTTTCTGTTTGTTTCTTTATTGGTGATCCGCGTAACCGCGGATCACCATAGAGTTTGTACGAAATTTTTTTCTTACTTTGTTTGTTTATTTGTGTTTCTTTCTGGTCACTTTTTGTTCCGACGATAACTCAAGAACGATAGCGTTAATAATCTTGTAACTTAAAATAGTTATGTCTCATGTGAATACCTCGGCATGGTAATCATGTTAATGTCAAACACCATCCGTGACGTCATTTATGACGTCATTAGGCAAAAACAGACATTTGTCATAATCTCATTATTGAAATACAATTATTGCAATTCTACATTGTAAACGAACGTCAAAATCGAGGATCAAGGGTAACTGGCTGGACGCTGACCAACGTGCGCACAACAGCGCCAAACGAATGCGTGCGTACGGGCCCGGTTCAATTTAAAAAATGGCTCCAAATGACTTCTTTTACACAGCCAGTATCATGTTTCAGTCGTCATTTGAGCCATTTTGGGTGCGGCGCCGTAGACAGCCGGCGGTGTTTTTTTGTTCAGCGCGAGCACCTCCTGTTCCGTCCGAT
>JZLH01S0104440.1:51424-63871 GCA_001188425.1 Eucidaris tribuloides | reverse complement strand
CGGGAATGAGAAAAAGGTGATGATGAGGAAGAGGAGGAAGAAAACTACAAGGAGGTGGTGGAAAGGAGGAGGAGGAGGAGGAGGAGGGCAAGTAGGATGATGATGATGATGATGATGATGATGACGACAATGATTAAACGTAGGTGGAGGTGAAGGGAAGGAGGAGGAGGAGAAGGAGAAGAGGAGTAGGAGGATGTCGATGATGATGACAATGATGAAATTTAGGTGGAGGTAAAGTAAAGGAGGAGGAGAAGAAGGAAGAGGAGGACTAGGAGGATGGTGAGGATGGTGATGACGACAATGATGATGATAGTTATAATGATGACAACAATGATGATGATGATGATGATGATGATGATGATAATGATAATGATGGTGTTGATGGTGATGATGGTGATGATGATGACATTGTCAGGAGAAATACTAAAACCGTTTTTTTATTGGGGGGAGGGGTTCCATGGGGGAGTTTCATGGGGTGAGGTCAGAATTTATATCCAGGACGATATACACTACTGGCCATAATTAATTAGCCACCTCCTGAAAAATGACCCTTTTCACCCTTTTCCATAGAAATACCACAAAAACTTTGTATAATGATATGAAGTGATCATTTTGAAACTAAATATAATTGAAATGACTTATTTCACTTGAAATAACATTGTACTGTATCATTTTAGAGTCAATACTTCGTTGGTCCACCTTTTGCATTAATTACGGTATTTACACGTTTTGGTATGCTATCAACCATTTTCTTCACACATTCAGTTTGTATGAGCTTCCATTCTAGTCCAATTTCTTTTTTTTTTGTATTCTTTCAACAGTCCTGAATCTATCTTGTTCGAATTTCCTCCCAATGAAGTCCCACACGTTCTCATTGGGGTTCATGTCAGGACCTTTTCTGGGCCATGGTAGAATTTTAAGGTGGTTCTCTCTTGCCCATTTCTGCACAGCCTTAGCCGAATGGCACGGGCATTGTCTTGCTAGAATTTTGCTTCTCCATCCCAGAATAAGTGCTTCAGAGATGGTGGAGCATAGTATTTTAGGATGTTGATGTAGTGCGCCCCATTAATAGTGCCATACATCTTGTGCAGCTGTCTCACAGACACACCACCTTCAGCAAAGCACCTCAGACCATGATACCCTTCCCTCCATGCTTCATAGTGGGATTAAAACATTCAGAAATGTATTCTTTACCCTTTCTCCTTCTATTGGTTTGTCAATAACCAGGCAATATCTGCATTCGTCACTGAAGAGAACCGTGTCCCAGTTCCTGTTCTTGTTTTCTCTTGCCCACAGCAAACGGTCTCTTCGTGCTGCAGGAGTTAGAAGAGGTTTCTTCTTCGCTCTGCAGTACCTTAGACCGCCCTGTTCAAGCCTTCTTCTATCTGTTCTTGAACTTAGGGCTCTACCAAACACTGTTTTAAGTTCTCTTGTCATTTGCTTCAAGGTCTACTCCTGTTTCTAAGTGATTCTTTGATTATGACTTTGTCTTGTCTGGGTGTTGTCAGTCGTTTCCTTGCTTTTCATTACTTTTCCTTCGCTGTGCCTGTCTCCTTGTGGTTTTCTATGAACTCCTGGGTGGTTCTTTGGGCAACGTGCAATCTCTCAACGATTTTGTTCACGCTATACCATTCTTCATAAACCACAACGGCCCTCATTCTGTGTTCTGAACCCATCCTTGGCCTTACTGGGCCATGCTGTTTTGTAGGAAAAAAGGGAAATTCTGACATTCAAGCCCCTTAAAAATTGTGATTTTTTAAACTTGAAATATGGTGTCAAAATAAAGATTGTATATTGACAACAATTGGATAAACTTAGGATATTTTGGACATGTAACCTACCTTAATTCTCTCTCAATTATCCTAAATTGCTAATATTTAATGGAATGGACAGTACCTGAAACTGGTTGCTCTCAAGGGTGCTGTTACTGATTACATTGGTCTTAAGGAGTGGCCAAGGAGTGGACACGAGTACTCTACATCACTTATCTGTACCAAAAATAAAGCCTTTGTTATTGGATTCTGATTTTTTTAATCAAAAGGTGTTGCATGCTTTGGTTTAATATTTCCATAATTATTTTCACTGCCCCCAATTGTTAGGTAGAATGCCAAAAATGGTGAAGAGATTTCTGACAGTACTGCATCCAGATGTGTTTTTAGGTTGATAAGTATCATATACGAAAAGAAATAATACACATACAAACATTATTTTAATGTTTCTGCATATAGAAAGAAGAAAATATTGGCTTTCACCCGGGTGGCTAATTAATTTTGGCCAGTAGTGTAAGCTTGGTTTAATTTTGCTATCATACAGTACATCAAGTATCTGCCTTATAGTCTACCACACTTCTAAAATATTCTTCAGTTACTTTGCAACATAATAAAAATGTTACATTACTACAATATTACATTAACGATTAACATAGCATCTCTTTACAACAATTCTCAGTACAATCGATTGTACATCACTTGACTCTGCCGGCAAAGATTTTACACTCTGGTACAAACCTACCTGCCAACTTTAACCCAGTGGGAAAGTAAGTGGCATTTGCCATGCAGCAACAACAGTCTCACAAAAAGTATCATGTTTATATTTCAAAGTATGTATTAGTTTGTCATATTTCACAGATAAAATATCAATATAAACTGCAGAATTTATTTTTTTTGAATTCCAGTGTAAACTTGAATAATACAAGCAAGATAATTTGATGATTTTTTTTAAAAGATAATATCAGAAACTGTTCCTGAACAAAACCGTTATCTCTGCCAAGTCCCAAAGGGTTAAATTCTGAATTGCTATATTACAACACAGTCAAGCAGACCGTCCCTCATGTACTCCCGTCTCCTCATTATTTGCCGTCAGAGAGACAGATGCTGTAAATGTGAAACCCGGGTGAGACATTAAATCATTGAAATCCTCAACAAAGGACGAGGACGACACAAATGAAATGGAAGCCGAGAGAAGACACCTGCGAGCCGGATAGATTGCACATACCGACTCGTGGTCAGGAACGCTTTTGCCAGCCCCCAGACCCAAGAGGGGCAACAACATTCATCACAACACACCGACACTTTTTTTGTGTGTGTGTATTTTACCCGAGCGTCCTATACAGTGTCCCGGCTCATCTTCTTTTGTCGCAAATAAATTGCTCGCCCACATGTGCCTCTCTAGAGAAATTGTGGTGTGATCCTGATTTTTTTTTTTTTTGTCAAGTTTGGATATCGTGCGGAAATCCACTCGATACTACATGAGATAAATAGTTCATCATGAGGGGTTTGCACTTACGCATAATAACTTAAAATGGTGTACATTCGTTGTAATACCATTAGATTCATTTTGAAATCATCCAAATGATACAGGAAGTAAGAGATCAGTATTGCATGCTGGTATGCACACTCATTTTTCAATTTGAAAATGATAGATTCCATCTAGATTGCCCCAATTCTGAGGAATCGTTAATCCCTTTCCGAGCAATATCCCCACTGCTGGAGTGACTTATGTGACTTAGCCCACTTATGAGGAAAGCTATCTAGGACATTAATGGATTGATTTGTATGTTACATCAGTTTTTTGCATCATGCCATTGTTTGTACGCATAGGAATGTAATTTTGACTGTATTGAATACTAAGAATTAGGGAGTCCATGAAAATTTCCCAATTACAAGCAATATTTTTCCCCCCTGCCGAGGCAATATACAAGCATTTGAAGATTAATCTGATTAAGGGGAATATTATCCATCAGGGCAACTGGGGGAGGGTAGATTCACTATTATTCCTTTTATATGTTATGCCAATTTAAGCATTTGATATTCAAACAGATGCTCATGATTTCTCAACATAGCTAAATCATACATACAGTAGAACAGAGAATTACAAATTCCATGTGGAATAGCCAATACTGGTAAACTGCTATTCTATCAGCCTGGCAATATACATGGCTTAGGGTATTACTTTATCTCAATTTATCTGACTAAACTCAGAATCTATCTGGGTCATCATGGATTGTTTCCACAAGTTACGGCAGGTTTTTTTCCCATCTGAACAGGTTTTATACAGAGATTATCATTACGTTAATAACAATGTTTGATTGTTTCATCATTTCAAAACAGAGCTAATTTTGATCTTTATTTGCTTAACCCATTGGGGACGACAGGCTTGTACGAAAGCCCCGCACATGGCACATTCAGAGAGGACTGGCTTCCACAAAACCCCAGAAAATGCTCCATCCTTTTCACCCAAACTAAGATTATCTTATCTGTATCATTAAGTACACATTATGAGCAGAATAAATGAAGAAAATCGTTTCTGTATGTGAGATGTACTAGGCTTATATACAAGCCTGTTGTCCCCAAAGGGTTAAATACCACTATGTAGCATGACTGCAAAAGTAAATATCATCAACTTAAAATAGAACTAACAAAAACAAGCATCAACAACCAAATGGTCTGAGGCCATTAACCTGAAATATTTATGGGATGATAAAATTGTACAATCAACCTAAAAAAACAAGAACCTAAATCAACAATAAGTTTTATCTTTGATGATATACAGCCGAACACATGTACACATAAAAACACAAGCAAAAACAGTTTACATCTGCGAGGGTATTTCAGAGCTTAAAGAATTAAGAGTGGTATAACTTTTTAACATTTCAAATATGATCAAAAAAGGTGCCCTTTACTCTCCTTGGTTGCTTGCATAGACCCCCCCCCCAATCCCTGTTGGGATAATGTACCTACTATTGGAGATTATATCAACACAATAATCCAGATTACATATACAAGTGAGTATACTACAGTTCTGAACTTACCAAATACATCAACATCGGCACGAAATGTGTGTTGACTGAATTCTACGAGAGAGAGAGCACCACTTCAGAATATGGATACAACTTAAGGCAAACATTCCAACCAAATATGGAATACCTATAAGTATAAGATAGATGCTGGCCAGCTCTGTGATGAGTTCGGTCCTTTGGGCATAGTGGTGAGTTTTCACAACAAACACTTAATGCTTTTACAGTGTGTACAAAATGCTGCTATTTATATCAGGTACACATGAGTTTGGAGAAATGTAAACATGCATGCAACAATTGTTAATGATACGCTGCTTCGTTTGTAAATGGTTGGATTATGATGGTAGGCCAGCGTACTTAAACCAGAATTCTCACCCCAAAAAGTAACTGACCTACTTTTTTGATAAAATCTTCTTCTTCTTTTTTTTTTGGGGGGGGGGTTACTTCTGCTTCCATTTATATCAAAAGTAAATTTCATGATCGGGCATAGTCCTCAACTTGGGCTGAAACTACTCTAAAATCAAGTAAACTATGCAAGGATTCTCCTGTGAAAATGTTGTAGTCAAACATTGACTCATTCTAAAATGACTAATGTCAATATCCCTCATGGCAGGCCAACCTGCTGTGTGGTTCTCTATGGGGCCTATTTTTATCATGCCTTGATATAACTAATGTTAATGGTTGAATCTCCTAAAGTAAACAACTTAGAGATAAACCTTTCCAGCTGGGAGATCCACTCCAGCTGGTGTATATTTGGTATATATTTCAACTGATTTGGTTCTTAAGGCATTTTCTAGTGTTCCCAATCATATCACTACCCTTTAACTCTCAACGTGTCAGGCCTGCCTGAATAGAGCCACATTGAGCAATGTTGGGAATGTAGTTTCAACTTCAAATAGCTACAACTTTATACACATTCACAATGGAGTAAAGAGTAGAATAAAAAGTAGACGGAAGTAGGACCTTTCCAATGATGTAATTCTTGTTACAATGTTGGGAATATTTCTGAAGTTACACAGAATTGTGTCAAGTTGTTTATTTTATGAATTGACATCTATAAACTGTATACAAACTGTACATATATTTCCCCATTTCACAAAAAGCTGTAATGAAAATCTCAAATTTATAGGAAAATTTCCAATGTTAACTCTACCAGTTTCATAGGTTAATCAATGAGGGTTACTCCTCTACGATGTAAGAGTGTAGTGACACACAATTCAATTGTAATACAGTCAACTCTGCCTAAGTCGAGTCTTTTGGGACTGAAGAAAACGCTTCGACTTAGAGAAAATTTGACTTATGAGGGGTCAAAAACAAAAGAAAATAAAGGAATGGGACCCAGTATAGACCTTCGACTTAGGCGATTATTCAACTTATGTGACTTCGACTTAGGCAGAGTTGACTGTATTTTTCATTTTCAAGGTACTGATTGAAAGGTGTGGGGCATATTGTGCGAACAACTCTTGAAAATAAGAAAACATGACAGAGTCTTGCATGGTTCTCCCTCATTTTAAGCAAGTGGTCACTTGAGTATGGCTTTTGGTTACTAGTTATGACAAGTGGTCACTGAAGAAAGTGTAAGGTTTGATCAATACTCCATAATGACAAGTGGTCAGAACAAAAAGTAAATACCTTTTGTCACAAGATTACAGATCTTTCTTACACAAGTGTCAATGGGCACAATCCTAAGCATCGCGAGAGAAAGGTAATATCGATTGCAAGAAATTAGACTAAAACATTTGTCTGGGTTATGGTACATGTATTTATCAATAACAAATATCTGTTGTAACATACACCTTTATCTTAATTCTTTATGGATATGATGCTGATAGGATGTGGAAGAAGCTCAGTGGGTGCCTCATGGCTCAAGAAAACCGATCTACTGATTAGACTTGAAGATATTCCTGGGTACTAATATGTAAGTAAAGTTCATGGCCATCCAAAATCATCACAAATGTGAATATTCACTGGAGGGCACAGCGGTCCTTGCAATGACCCATGGGAGAAGGGTTACATCAAGTTCAAGGGATCATGTTAATGTACATGACTACATGTAGCTAGGCATGTGACAAAAAATAAGATTAACGGACGTGTCAGACATGTTCCCAAGACAGCCATATTTGAGCAGGATGGATGATACTGAACAAAGCTGCTAAATCCATCATACTCGACCCCATTCACACTCACAAATATAAGAGCACTCCTAGTCTGGTATTCCATGCTCATGCTTAGATTGATCCTCAACCCCATTCACACTCACAAAAATAAGAACACTCCTAGTCTAGTATTCCATGGTCCTATATTGATTCACAAAGCCATTCCAGCAATTTGCTTTGAACCCCTTCCCACTCTATACTTCTTTTTCTTGGGGGTGGTGGGGGGGGGGTGTCAGAGTCTTCTTTCTAATGAGGTATAATTCAGATAACCTTAAAACCTTATTAACGTTTTGGATGCTATAATGTAAAATATAGTCAAATCTTGGGTCCCCCCCCCCCGGATTTTTCAGTAATTAATTTAAAAAACAACAAAAGATATTCAGAATCTGTTATTGGTGTCATATGACCTTTGGGCATAAAGCTTTTAAATATAAAAAAAAATTGCCAAAATTAAACTTGCGCTTTAACACTGACTCCAACCTTATCCCAACCCAAACTCTAACAGTAACCATATTCTGAAAAGCAATTTTCTTTATCCTGCTTAGATCGCTCTTTAACTAGTGGTGTGAATGGGGTGTAAATCTGCTCGTTTCTGGAACTTGATAACTTCCATACGTCAAAGCATTGGGAATTGAGAAACAATGGGATTTGAGAAATCCACATGTATGGAGGAATGTATTGAAAATGATTACAGCATTTTCACCAAGCTGCCGAAAAATTTAAATTCCTGAGTGTAAAATCCAGATTATTGATATCATACAAGATCATTCTTGATACCAGTTTGAATTTTAATAGATGTGTCACAAATGAAACTTAAGATGAGGGTTTTCCTGGCTACAAAGCCTTGTATGCATGCAAGGAAGGCTTTTTAAAAACCAGAGTTGTATTAGCAATTCTCTGATGGAAACAGACTTATAGTACAATATTGAAATTGATATGCTGACACAGAAACACAAGTGATTTTAGGACAGAACAACAACTTTGTAGGAATATCATGACACATAGAATAGCAGATACGATTATGGAACCAACTTAAGTAAGATGAAGGAAACTTAAGAAGTGGGCTTTCCTTCCTGACTGCAAAGATGGTTTCTTAATTTAAAACGGTATTGAAATTGATATGCTCGAACATGACAAGTGATTTTAGGACATAGCACTGATTTTGTAGGAGTACCGGAACAGCGGATACGATTATGGAACCAACCTAAGTGAGACAAAGGAAACATAGGATGGGATTTTCCTAACTGCAAAGCCTTGTTTAAGTGCACAAAAGGCTTTTTAATTCAAACCGGAGTTGTATTAGCATTTCTCTAATGGAAACAGATTTATATAGTACAATACTGAAATTGATATGCTGAAACACAACTGATTTTAGGACGGAACAACGACTTTGTAGATATAACACAACACCTAGAATAGCAGATACTATTATGGAACCAACTTAAGATGTAGGAAACTTAGGAAGTGGGCGTTCCTTCCTGAATGCAAAGAAGGTTTCTCAATTTAAAACGGTATTGAAATTGATACGCTCGAACACGACAAGTGAATTTTAGGACATAGCACCGATTTTGTAGGAGTGACGGGACATGTAGAACAGCGGATACGATTATGGAAACAACTTAAGTAAGACAAAGAAAACTTAAGATGGGGATTTTCCTGGTTGCAAAGCCTTGTTCAAGACTAAAGAAGGATTCTTATTTCAAATTGGAGTTGTATTAGCATTTCTCTAATGGAAACAGAAGTATAGTACAATACCGAAATTGATGCACTCAAACACGACAAATGATTTTAGGACAGAGCACCAACTTTGTAGTAGCACCGGAACACGTAGAACAAGCAGATACGATTATGGAACCAACTGAAGTAAGATGATCCTGTCCAGGCTCATCTTCCATATCGGGCTTGAGTTGAGATAGGTGCTAAGAACAGGTAGCACCGATATAGCATTACCACTTGATTTGCTGCATGCATTTTAAGGAAGGGGGGGGGATGTCATTAAGAGAACTAGCTGTATGTCCATCAATCCGGGCTTTAATAGCGTTGCATTTTGTACTGCCTTGAGTGCACCTGAGAAGAATTGAAGCATGCACAGTGACGTACTGTGTCTTAACGACGACGGACACGTATACGAAAGTTACAGGTAAACAGACGCGACGGATCATGTTTTATTCATGAATTGGATTGTATCATGATTTAGATACAATTAGCCCCCTTTATTGTATTACATCTCTAACCCATTGCATGCAACATCAATTTGTAAGAAAACAAGATAGAAATGGTTTGGCTTGATTTCTGAGATTTCATACATGTTTAACATAGCAAAAACATTCGGGGGGGGGGGGGGGTCCACACACACATGCACAAACAAGGTTGTTGTTTCTAACTATTTAGACTCACGGTATAAGAGGGAAGTAATTTTAACAGTGGAGTATCTGAATATGAAATATGAATTTTAGAAATCTGTCTCAATTGTCCCATACATGAAGCCACATATGGCAACTCCAGTTAACTAAATGTCTAGATATTTAGTGATAATACACTAGCGCAATGGTTAGCTAGAGATCAAGCCATCCTTGGTGTCATAAAGGACAATAAAGACAGATTTCCCAAAAATGGACTTACATCATTTTTATATAAAGATACTCAATTGCATATTTTGTTGAGTGCATGAAAGGCCTATAGCACCATAGACTGAGTAAAGTGTTGAGGGCCTTCTCCCCACACACACAATAATTTAATTACCATTACATATTATTTCATTCTGCACAAATTTGTATACAAATAACAAGATAAAAGCAGACTGTATTCATGTATAGAACACCCTTGATTAATTTGTTATGCTGTTTATTTAAATGTCACAACAAGTCACAGCATTTGCATGAAATGTACAATTAATCTATATTCTTTACTATAAATCATAGCTGTAATAACTTTAAACTAATATACATGTATATTATATCTTGTTGCTGAGTTTGTGTTTTTCAGTCTAGTAACTTGACAGTTATGTAATAATTATGTGTATTATATAACAGCACTTCATTTTTAAATGGAATTTAAGTGGATGTCTGTGGTTCGAGTGTGTGTTAATCAGAAAAGCAACCAGCTAAATCTGAGATAACAATGCTATTACTCCTTTCTGTAAAATACTGCCTTCACTATCCAGATAAAAATAGATAGTACTTATGTTGCTTTGACTGAATTGAAAGGCAAAAGCAAACAAAACAGAACCCTACTGCAAACTAACTAAAAAAAATATACTACCTCTACTACTACTACTACTACTACTACTACTACTACTTCTGCTACTACAACTACTATTACTACTACTTCTGCTACTACTTCTACTATTACTACTACTAATATCAATAATAATAACAATATAACAACAAAAATAAAAACAAAGAAATAAATAAAATAAGAAAAAAAATATAAATATCTGAAAGAAAAAAATGATATATATGTGAACAGCTTAGTTTTGATTCAGGATTTTCAAAGACTCACTTTACCAGGACTGTGATGTTAAACTAAACATATTTTCTTAGTAAAATATACCACACCTACCCAAACCACTCACTGAAATTACAAATTACACACACTTACAAAAAAAAAAAAAAAAACGAAGAAAAAAAAATCTGCCAGTTTTTTTGCTTGGGTGGTGCAGTCCCAGACTGTAAGTCTATACCTTGCATTTCCCCTAGATATGAATTTGGGAGTACTGCTGCAGCTTTTTTCTCTTCATTCTGTTTATTTCCCCTGACTGCACTTGGGTCGAATCTAACACGTATGGATGATTTGCTTGATTAAACTGAAAATTCCCATTTGAATTAAAATGTATCTCATACAACAAAAATATCAGTTCAAGGAACACATTAGTGCAGTTTATTTGAGCAAGTGCATACATCTTGTGGGTAATAATTTCTTAATGGAAAATAAATGGTTGTAGAAAAGACTACACTGTCCTTTCCTTGATTGATTTTTTTTTTTACGGAAGGTATATCTAAAGTAACATTTGTTTCTTAACTATATCATTTCAAATTACGTAACTATATCATTTCAAATTACTTAACTATATCATTCATTTGTTTCTTAACTATATCATTTCAAATTACGTAACTATATCATTTCAAATTACTTAACTATATCATTTCAAATTTCTTAACTATATCACTTCAAATACTGCTTAATGATTACTTCATCATTTGAGAGAAATTACAACATAAAAATGTCATAAAAGTATCTATATTTATCTGCTTACTCTGTACAATACTCACTTGTCCTAGGTCCTCCTTTATGCCATTATTTCTTTGACAGTGAACTGATGGAATGGCTCAGTCAGCATGTAGTCTAAGTTCAAAGTTCACAATTACTATGACTTTGTCCACTTTTTAAATGACTAAAGGAGTATTATACATGTACAACAAATGTAACAAAAGTCACACATGAGTATGCTATTTTAATATAAGAGGTGCATTTCTTTAATAGTCCATATTGTTTTTTTACTTAATAAGAAACTATCGAAGTAAATAACTTTTAACTAACTTCATCCTGGCTACTTATCAACTCCATAACAGAAGCCACAGGTGGGGCAATAGGATAATTAGCTCATTGGGTCATATATAATATGTGAATCTTTTATCATATAATGCCCAGCTGAAATGAATATTTTGGGGGCAACTGAGGAGTATACATGAAAAGATATAAGAGATACATATATGCTTCAATACAAAAAAGTATACTTATCTTTTGGGATAATTTCACTACACCAGTGTTCTTTACTTGTGTGAATGGTGGAATTCGCACATAGTGTTTGTTCCAGCAACTACGTGCGTTAAATTATGCTCGGTCTTCCTATCACTAATTCTCCCATGGTGAAATACGATACACAGAGAGGAAACAGAATACGACAATAACAAAGACACATGGAAAAGTGCGTGACTCCGAAAGTATTGTTGACTTTATATATTATACTCACTCCCAACCACAGAAATTAAAACCCTTCTTCTAATTGGCAAACTTTGCGTGTCTTCTATTGTGAAGAGATAACGACAACGGCCACCATTACGTAAATTATCAGAATGTACTCCCATTCTGTCCAAGTAGGCCACTATTTCTGAATGATCCAGTTATCTCTAATAAACCTAATTACATCTTGAGTCCCAACAATCCCTTTATTCTCAAATGTGGGCTCAAACGCAGAACAGAAAGATCAAACGATTTCAGGTATGGGTGTAAGTACAGTATCCACTTATTCTCATGGGGTTGTACCACTATGGAACAGCATTTCCTGTTTATTGGTTTCACAACTTTAGAGTTGTATAATTATGGATATATTCCTATATTAAAGGTACTGCTCAAAAGGCAAAAGTCGTCAGCTCACTGGAAAAAGAGGTTTAATGTCCGTGTATTGTCTATGGACATTAATCCCTTTTTCCAGTGAGTCGACAAGTGTACTATGACAGGGGCGGATCCAGCTTTTTATAAAGGGGGGTTGGGGGG
>JZLH01S0104439.1:187243-216716 GCA_001188425.1 Eucidaris tribuloides | reverse complement strand
GTGTGTGTGTGTGTGTGTGTGTGTGTGTGTGTGTGTGTGTGTGTGTGTGTGTGTGTGTGTGTGTGTGTGTGTGTGTGTGTGTGTGTGTGTGTGTGTGTGTGTGTGTGTGTGTTTGTAATCCTGCTGACGTGTTCTGGAAGATGTTCAATGTTCAAGCTCACATGGACTTTATTACGGTACTGGCATAAGAAATATAAGAATCGCGTATAATTTAATTTCTTATTTCATTTATCCACTTTTTGTAACATAACAATAGACTAAGTGGAGGTCTTTTGCTGAAGAAACCCAAGACGATTTGTTTGCAACTGCATGGTCCAGTCGTGAATCCTGCTCTGTTTGTTCGTAAGTATTCATGAGCGTGTATTATTTCCATTCTCCGGTATAAAGTTGGTAATGAATACACATATTGTCACGGTGTTGCTCTTTTTTCTATTTGGTTGAGGAACTCTATCAGACACTATGAATGTGTGATGTGTAAACAAATAAATAAATACCACGCCGTAAAATTCATTAACAGGTTGTTCTGGTCAGTGATAATGAGTGATGTATAGTCTGACTGAAAGCAAGCTTTAAAGCCAAGTTTATGGGTTGTATGAACTTGTTTGAATTTTTATGCGTTATGTATTGTTTCTTGAAAGTTTTACGAACACAAAGATGTGGTTGGAAAAAAGTCCCTTTAGAATGGATTACCAAAAATATTCTGTATTTTTTTCAAAGGCCATACCACATTAGACGTTCGACTGCTGCAATCTGATATGGGGAATAAATCTAAATAGCATTGCATATGGGCATTTACATAAACAATACAATACAAAAAGGTATTTATATAGCGCTGAACGCTTTAGGCCTACAATTTCAAGTTTCACAATGGCAACAATACGATACAACTACGTATAGGACAAAAGAGAACAAATTCATTTGGAAAAATGTGGGACTCAAGTAGAGATTTGAATGTCTTTTGTATTGTACGTGGGACGAGATTGGAATGTGTGGTAATTTATTCGGTAATAATGGGCCAGAATTAAAAAAAAAAAAAAGACTTTGTCACAGTGTGATGGTGAGGTGTTGCTTCTCGTGGAGAATATAGTCATCAACACATGAGTGTAAATATATTGTTCCTTTTTGGTATTGGAATGAAGTGTTAAAAGATCCTGCATGCAGTGGCGTATCTAGCGGGGGCAAGGGGGGCACGTGCCCCGGGCGCCACTTTCAGGGGGGCGCAAAAATGCAAAACTTTGAAGAAAAACAAGGGACAGTGAAGAAAAAGGGGAGGAAAAAGACATTCAAATATCAATTTCACCAATAAACGTAGAAGCTACCAGCACAAAAAAAGTTGGAAAGGGCACGATTTCGACACTGGCCAAGGCGGAAGCTGCTGGAAGGGGTGCGATTTCAGTACATGCCCCCTGTTTCAATTTTTGAAAGGGGCGCAATTTTAGCACTTGCCCCGGGCGCTGCATTTCCTAGAAACGCCACTGCCTGCATGTACAGTGGTACCTCTCCTTTAAAAGCCTTACAAATTCAGAGTTAATCTTTCTAATTTTGAAATTAAATCAACCTGAATTCTGAATTCCGGTTGTCAATGATTCAATTCAATTCAATTTGGTTTATCATAAACTTGACTGATCAAAACAGTCCGAATACTGATACATGATAATTTACAAAGCAATTACATCTACATAACAAAAAAGATAAAAACAATAGTTTATAGTATTGCACATTAGAACAGATTAAAATAAGTAAAATACAGGATATACTTTATAATGCACCTTGGATATTATAATTGAAATAAATATATAGTATTTACGACATTTACAACAGAATAGAATTTTGACGAGAGTTATTGAAATATGTGCAATAAAGGTGGAGACAATATGAATTTAGTAATCAAAACCGGGTTGCCTGTAAATGTGGGGATGGATTATTTTGTTCTAAAAGTAACTAGATACATTATATTATTTAAAAATACAAAACGATTGCATAAGTTGCAAGATGGACAATTTAAAAACACTATAAAATCAAATATCCATCAACATTTAAACACATTCGCACAAACACAATCGAGCGCTCATTCACATAAACGAAAGAGACGCATAAGCACACAAATAAACGAACATTAATACATACCCATATACAGACATGTTCAAGTTGGTTTTCACACTTACAAATACAGACAAGACACACACACACACACACACCACACAGACACGCATTAAAACACACCCGCACACAGACATGTTCATTCTTGTTCACACTAATAGGAGAACACAGACAAAAACATAAATACGTAAACCCATATATACACACCCTCCACACAAACAACAATCGCAAAACGCATTAAAAAAGATACGGGAAACGTTCAAGCATACAAAGGCAAACACACAGAATACACCATCTGCATTTTTTGAGACACGAAGTTAAACAGGAAATAAACGTATACGCACACACATGCACACAAAAACGAACAAACACACATACACACAGACTCACAAACACAAATACACACATAAACGCACATACACGCATACATGTACAAGGTACATGCGTACACACACACACAAACACACACACACACAGGCAAACTCGCAAACTCACACATGTACGCGCGCACACACAGAGAAGTTTAACCAAGTATGTAGAAAAAAAAGATCTCTTACATCATACTTAAATATAGCTAAAAAAAATCAGGGCAGATTTGAAAAGTTTTTTTAAAAAAGAAATATATAATAATTTTAAACATTTACAGATATAACACACATAAATTCAGAGCAGAACATAAGATAAGATATACTAAAATAATTGTAATCATTTACACATAACATATATCAACATACGTACAGAAGCACGTACCCGCGTATTGTTCGTAATTGATGGTGTGACAAAGTGAAAAAAGGAACGCACGATTATTAAGTACAACAGTCACAATCGCTGGGATAGGGGAGTTCTTATATCTTTGTATTTTGCACCGGTGAATATCACGTTTTTGAGAGTCTCTTAGGCGACGATTACTAATGGCCATGTTTTGTCTAGTCTGGGGAAGGAGATCTTGATGACCGGTTGACTTCAGAAGACTTTTACCAAACTTCATCAGCAGTTCGGTTCTGCGATCGCTCAATGAGGGAATATCTAGAGTGTACTGCTGATCCTTGGGCCAGAGGCCAATACGCCTTCATTGGATAATCTTTCCGCCTAGGAGAAAAAAGGAGAAATAATATCATTGACTTCATTTCAAATAATTTGTTATTTTACAATAATAATTTCACTTGGACATCATCATAAAAAAAGACACCTGCAACTTTTGGCAAAGGAGAGTACATAGAGACAATAAATGTTTCCAAACAAAGTAAACATGCCTGTAGCCAGGACTTTTCCAAAGGGGGTACGTACGTTATGAAAACGGACCTTTGACATTAGCCGGAGACTTTTTTTAATGTGGGGGAAGAGTGACTGCCCTTCATAACAGGTGTGTTCCAGGGACCTGCCTTGGAATCCCAGGTAGGACGAGCCAGGGCGGGGGTCAGGGAACCGAGCACCCTAAAACAGATGGCTTTAGCAGTTTCATGAGGCTATTTTGACTCTCTGCTAACACTTTTTATTTAAATGGGCAGTCAATAATAATTGGAAACCACCAAACTTCCAAATTTTTCGACACTTCATTGAAAGGTATACATTTTGTATTTTTGTATTCTGGTTTACACTGTTTGTATACTGATAGCAGGTCATTTCAAAAGATATTGATAATTTTCCCGTGGGTCAAGGGGCGGAGCCTCCTAGAGCTCATGAGTTCTAGCGGTTTTTAGTTTATTTAAACCCATGATACATTGTTTTGTGAACGGTCAGGCTACAATAAAAAAAAACACTTTCAACTTGCTAGCAATTATAAGGTATAATTTTTGTATTATGAACTGTTGATAGCAGGTCATTTCAAAACATGGGAGATAATTTTTGCGGGTCAGGGAATAGAGCCCCTTGCAGCTCACAAATTTTAGCGGTTTGAGCTTATTTTGACCCTCTAATAATACTATTGTTTCGTGGAATGGACAGTCTGCAATAATTAAAAACCGCCTCACTTTCCTTTCAAACTTTTTTTGGCAATTCTAAGGTACAATTTGTGTATTATTGACTTCTAATCGCAGGTAATTTCAAAACATGATAATGATTTGTCGGGGGTCAGGGAGTTCTAGCGGTTTTATGACCCTATTTTGACAATCTGATGACACTATTGTTCCGTGAAATGGACATTCAACAATAATTGAAAACCTAAAATGTGTTTGTGTATACATATTCAGTCAATATTTAAGTGTTTACTAGATTCATTCATTCTATTTATTAATATTTTGCTTTAAATAAATTTGATTGTCCATTTTTTTTTTCATTTTTTTTTTTTTTGGGGGGGGGGGTCGTACATGAACCCCAAGAGCCCCCCCCCTCCGTACGACTACGCCTAATCATTGGGACCATCAAAACAAATACCAACCAAGTTGTGTGTCTTGACTATGTCGACACAATAAATATTATGGAAGTTGCTGGCACAATTCAGGTCAGCAGAGGTCAAAGGACACCAATTGGGAAGGGGGGGGGGGTGTCTGCATAAAATCTCGGAATTCATATATCAGTTGCTGAATAAAAGTCATCATTTTTTTATCATAAAGTACCAGGTCTCGGCTATGGACACTCAGGGCTATTGATTCCACCTCTTTTTTGCCTTGATGCCTTTAAATATCAATAGTGACATTAAAGTGTTGTACTTTCAATTGTGCTCTTCCTGCATGGCTATAATGCCCTCACAAAGTTAGATTTTATTATTGGAAGAACCAAAGACAAACATAGTGAGCAGGGGCATCACTAGACCATTTTCAATGGGGGGGGGTGTACATGGTCAATTTGCCAACTGGCCAAAATGAAAATGCCGACTGTAGCGGTTGTTCAAAGGGCGTAAACGGAGGTATCCATTTCCTTTCGGGATTGGGGGGGGGGTGATTCCACTCTACTGAGTGTTTTCGCTCAATCTCTACCCATGCAAATTTAAGTACCCACTGCATTGAAAGGTTACGTTTCAAAATGTATATTCTGATCTCCAGTTGAAATAACACAAATCCCTTTTTTTTTGCTGATGTGCAAAAAGGTGTGGCGATTGTTGATTGGCGATAAATTGGGGAGGGTCAGGGAGGGGTCTCCCCTACCAGGTTGAGAAACCTTGACAGTTTCGCCTTGGAAATAATTATGAGTTTCAGCCCCACATGTTAGTTTTAATATTTTTTACAGGTTGTGGTGATTGTTTGATTAATCATTTGGGGAGGGTCTGGGAGGGGGCTGGAAGGGGAGTTCTCCTCCCAGATTGAGAAAAGTTGGCATTTATGTGTGTTTCCAGCGCCCATTTTTGGTGAAGGAATGCATAATTGACATCTCTTTTTGTGCAAAAGGTGTGGCAATTGTTGATTGGTGATAAATTGGGGAGGGTCTGGCAGGGGTTTCCCCTCCGAAGGTGAGAAAACTTGACATTTTTGCTTTGAAAATATCTGTTTTAAGCCCCCATTTTTTAGGAAGGAATGCATAATTGGCATTCTGTTTGTGTGCAAAGGTTTTATAGCGAATGTTTTGTGCTCCCAGATTGAGAAAATGTGACATTTCCACCTAAAATGTGTATTTTTAGCCACAATTAAGACCAAAGAATGCATAATATTATGGCAAAGTACAGTACACTGTCTTAAAAAAAATGGGAAGTATCTTAGACAAACCCACATAAGCACTTTCGTTTGTTAAGAATGTTCAAGGACTGCTTTACATAAAACTGATTTTGCCACTCGGGAATGACCATACTGCATTACACTGATAGCGTTTACAGTGCTCACTTTGCCAACTGAATTGTGTGTTTTGCCGAGTGACATTTTCCAGTCAGAGTTTTGCCGAGTGATCAATACAAATGACTTCAAATTTGATCATCCAACAGTTTTACAATTGATATTGCCTACTGCCTACTGATATTAGTCCTCGTTTGACGTCATTTTGAATTCAATTTGCATTTTGTTTTTAATTGATAGAATTTATCTAGACGCACATTTTGAGAGGTCATTTGTTTTTGATAGCTTGATTATTTCAGATGTTATATGCAATAATGTTTTGTCCACCCCAAAACAATGAAAAACCCGTGTTTTTTTATCGACCTTCAAATTTGTTCCTGAAGCCACAAATATCAATTAAATTGAACATAACACCCCAAAATGATTTTATATCCCTTTTTCTGCCATTTCAGTCATTTCAAAGCACTCTTAGCACAATTCATTTTCCCCATACCTTCCTGTATACGAGTTTACACTTTACAAGCCCCTATATATGCAGATTTTAAGCATACCCCAAAATTGGTAAACCTTTGACCTCTGGCGACGTCATTATGACGTCAGTTTGCATTTATTTTATTTTTAGTTATATTACTTATCTATATGCACACTTGGAGGGGTCATTTGTATTAGTATCTTGATTATTTCAAAGTTATGTGCAATATAGTTTCGTCCACCCCAAAACAGTGATAAACCCCGTCTTTTTTAAATCGACCTTCAATCGTTTGTTAGTGAAGCCACAAATACTAGTTAAATTGAACATTTTAAATGATATTACTTATCTATATGCACACTTTGAGGGGTCATTTGTTTTAATAGTTTGATTATTTCAAAGTTATATGCAATATAGTTTTGTCCACTCCAAAACAGTGATAAACCCCGTCTTTTTTAAATCGACCTTCAATCGTTTGTTAGTGAAGCCACAAATACTAATTAGAATGAACATTAGGGCCCCAAAATGATTTAATGTGCCCTTCTCTGCAATTTCAGCAATTTCAAACTACTATTAGCACAATTCCTTCTCCCCGGACCTTCGTGTTTACGAGTTAACGGGCCGGCTATGCAGATTTTAAGCGTGCTCTCAAATTGGTGATCTTTTGACCTTTGATGATGTCACTATGCGGTCAATTTGCATTTTTTTGATCTTTAATCGATAAAATTTATTAAGACGCACATGTTGAGTGGTCCTTTGTTTTGATAGCTCGATTATGATAGGCAATATAGTTTCGTCCACCCCAAAACAGTGAAAAAACGCGTCTTTTTTATATCAACCTTCAATCGTTTGTTCCTAAAGCCACAAATATGAATGAAATTGAACATTAGGGAGCCAGAATGTTTTAATGTGCCCTTTTCTGCTATTTCATACCACTTTCAGCCCAATTCCATTTCTCCAGACCTTCTTGAACATAAATTTACAAGTCCTATCCAGATTTTAAGCATACCCGAAAATTGGTGACCTTTTGACCTCTGGTCACGTCATTATGAAGTCAATTTGCATTTTTTTAATTTTAATTAAGTAGTCATCAAGACACACATTTTGAGTGGTTATTCGTTTGGATAGCTCGAATAATTAAAAAGTTATGGCCAATTAAGTTTCACCTACCCCTAAAATTAGGTGTCAAATTCTTACCAAGGTCATCATGTTTAAAGCTTGGTAGAAACCAAAAACTACCGATATCGAATTGCTATCATCCCATCTCATGATCTATAGACATATAGTTATATGAAAAATACAGAGAACCTTTGCCCGCCGAGATGGTACCAAATTTTTGGATACGGTATACAACGTGCTGCTCGCTTTTGAATGCGTTCAATTTGGTTCATTTGATTCACTGTTATGCTGAAGCTCCAAATGGGCAATCCAAATTTGACAATAGGTCGGATGTACATCTTATAAATGATAACAAGGTCGTGCAATGATACCCCGTCTTTCTTCAGTACACACAAAATATACAAGCGTCGAGATGCATGGGTGATCATATTCTCTTCCTGCGAATTCCATTTCAAGTCGACTTGAATCGTGATTCCTAATAGGGTAACATTTGTAACCATTTCTAGTTGTTTAGAATGATATACTAAAAGTAGGATTTTGATGTCTCATCTGTGTTTTACCCGGAATAAGGGCCAAACCACTATCAAATCGTAGGAAATCATAGGACTTCTCCGATGTCATTACTAATCGGAGCGAAATTGGCCTTATTTCCTCTGACAGTCTGACCAGAGAACTTGAAACAGGTCATACTTTACATTTTACTATCTATATGTCTATTTAGAACCAATTTTGTATGTGTTGAAATGTTTATTTCAAAAGCTATTCTATTTTCTTCCGAGATTGGAAGGCAAACCGATTTTTTTTGCAGTCATTAGGTATAAAAATGAACAGACAAGTGAAAATTGGAAATTTGTGTTTTTAAGACTTTGTCATGAAAATCAAGAAAATAAATTAAAATTGGTAAAATTTCAACATCATTCATCAGCGTCACAGGAGGTAATTCTATTGATTATCACTTTGCTAAATTGAAGTGAGGTAAAATTCATCACGACAGTGCAGCCTTCAAAAGATGTTCTTTAACCTTATAGTACTCATTTACAACTGATCACACATTTCTTTACAGAGCAGGTTAACTCTGCCATTATTCGAAAGAGAGTGTCGATTATTTCCTTTCCTCACCCAAATATTTTTAATGCCATTTCGTATGTTTGAACTTAACAAATGCTGGGTCTGTTTTATGAGATTCATGGCAAGGGCCCATACATCCATTTTAGGCAAACTGAGATAAACGACTTGTTTTACTGTGCAAATAAAGATCATGGTAGAAATCTCAAATAAAGTCAAATGCCTTTATGTAATGATTACATTAAATTGACAAATTTACATAAAACTACACATAATTATGGCATTTTACCAAAATTGATTACTTTAATTACATTTTCATTGTAAAATGTCATTTCCGTAAATCATTACTTTACAAAATGCCACATATCTAAATTGCTACCGATCAAGATACGACACAGAGCAGCCAATTTTTTTTTTTTGTGCACTGCATGCTAGCGCGCGCCTGGCCTGCCTGAGGTTTAATTAAAAAATGGCGTTTATTGCATTTTGGGGGCCATGAAACTCTTCCTTTGTTCTTCCTTTGTAGTGTTATATCACTCTTAAGTGTGTTCAAATCATTTAACTATAAGAATGTATGTTAGGAATTTAGTGGAAAAAGTTAAATATACATTTAAACTCCTGCATACATTTTCCTGGTATACCGCAACTTATCTACATTTTAATCTTGTTTATTTTCTTCAGTTTTCTTTAATTACACATCATTTGATGGTTATGTTATGTTGTTTGATCAGTTTTCATTGACAAATATATTTCATATTATTTTCAGATTGGTGTAATTTTACATATTTTATAGGGCTTCATTAAAATGTAAATGTAAAGTTAAATTCAGAGACTCTCATGTCAGAAGTATTTAAACTGTTTTGTAATGGTCATACATGTTGATTTTTCTTCTTTTTATTTGAATTGGGAACTGTAAAATATTGCAATCACTTTGTTTTTCGCTCTAGGTAGCAACGTTAACTCAACATGACGAGGGCATTTGAAGTCCTGGTTCTCGGTGTGTATGCTGTTCTTCTCCTAGCCGAAATCGCCGTAGAGGGAGCTACGCCATTATATCACGAGACTGCCACATACATCCAGAACGCGACTCCTGGACCTACACACCACCTCGTTACTAGTCAGCTATCGTCAAGACGCATGGAGGAAGTCATGACGACAGGTTTAGTTGGTCTTTTGAAAAGTGAAGATGCCTCGTCAATCACAACAAAGCATACAGATTCAACAACCAAGGAATGGACGTGGCAGCCGATGAACTGGGCGTGGTGGAATATTTTGCGACTTGTTTCTGCAATTATGGGTGTGGTAGGGAACTTATTTGTCATTTTAGTCGTTTTTCAACCAAAGACGATTCGCCGATCGACAGACACCCTTATTGGAATATTGGCTATTGCAGATTTCTTGACGTCGATATTTCTGATTCCCATTCCCCAGATAAAACGATTACCGTATTCTTGGATTGGACAGTTATACTGTAAAATTATTTATACGTCGGTATTTATGTGGTACTTTGTCACTGGATCCATTTTCACGCTTACTATCATTTCTGTTGAACAATTTGTTGCTGTGGCTTACCCTTTCCGCTTCAAGCACTTGTTCAGTCAACGCCGCACAATGATCTATTTGGCCCTCCTGTGGGCGGTTGTTACAGCCATGCACCTGCGCCCCGTGCTTATAACATTTGCTGACAAAAGTTTCACCTGTAAAGTTCAATTCGTGTCATCTGAAATTCAAAAGATTATTGGAACAGTCTGGTTCTTTCTGAAATTTGTGATCCCTGTCGCCATCATGATCGTGACTCAGTCATTGACGGCATACTTGCTTCACCGACAGTCGCGAATATTCCAAGATGAATCTAACCTCAAGAATCGCTCGAATCCGTCAGTTCGTCTCATCATGGCAAAGAAAAAAGTCATAAAGTTGCTTTTCATCGTGAACCTCGTTTTCATTATTTGCTGGGGCCCAGGATCAATTGTGTACTTAGCCTTTAACTTTCGTTTGATCGGACGTTGGTACTTATACAGTCCGTTAGATCGTTTACTTAATGTTTTGGGATTTTACAACTCCTGTGCAAATCCCATTATCTATGCTGTTCGCTATCCCCAATTTCGTACAGCAGTCAAAGCCTATTTCACCGGAGCTCAATCCACAAAAATGACCTTATTTAGCGAAAAAATGGAGAGTTCAGAGACTCGCAAATAAGTCTCATTCTTTGTTATTTCATCAGCAAGGACATTGCGCGGAATAAATCCACTAAATGCAAACCTCTCGACACGGTTATTACAGCGAAATCTATATCAGGATTTTGCCATGCTTGCAAAATTGCTGATGTATTGTTTTTTATGATTTTCCGTTCCGTTCTCCTTCCCCTTCCCCTTCTTCTTCTTTCTTCTTCTTCTTCTTCTTCTTCTTCTTCTTCTTCTCTCTTCTTCTTCTTCTTCTTCTTCTTCTTCTTCGTCTTCTCCTCTACCTCCTTTCTCTTCTTCTTCAATATGATTATTAGTATTATTGGACCTTAGGACCCATTAGATTCCTTCTGTTGATACTTGGTGAGGTACTATCTTTTGCCCAATAAACTTCATAATTTAGCTTTTAAGTATGTTATGTATATTATGAGTTTAAAATAGATTTAGAACAATCGTCAATGAAATACTCAATTATTTTTTGTGGCTGATTTAGAGCAATTCTGAAGTGTACTTCACCAAATATTTATCGTTCACGCACTTAAAAATAGTACCATACTTTCACAACAATTCGAGAGAAAAAAAAACCATGTATATCGGTTTACCTTAAATATACTTATGGTTGGGTTCGAATTGTACTCGGCCTGTCATCAACGCGTACTCGTTTCAGTGGCGAAATATAACTTGAAATAAATTTGTGGCACCCACACAACTTTGGCGACATTCGGAATAAAGTTCATAATACTGAAAGAGGGGATGAAAGTATGTGATAAATTGATATCTTTGACGAAAAGCATGCCGATATGAAAAAAGTGAGATCATATGAAAAGCTCGGTTCCGAAAGGTACTACACCCATAAATCTAACTTATGAGAAAAACGTGATTTTTTTTAAATTATTATGATATAAGCAATGTCTGATTTAAATGGCATTTTCGCTGCTTGCATACCATTGTATGATACAAAAGTAAAATCACTCTTTAACAAAATCTAAGTCCACGGATTAATTTACAATCAATTAATCATTTTTCTTTCATTTGGGTGGATGTAATATCTTTGGTATTAGAAACCGCATGTAGCACTGTTTCGAACCGATATTTCCCAGACTGTAAATGCATCAATTTAATCTGTCAGTCACAAGAGAAGATTTTATAAAATTCAACAGATAGCAACAGTTGTAGCAGTAGCTAAGATGAGGAGGAGGAGGACGAGGAGGAGTAGGAGGAGAAGGAGGGGTTATCACTACTACTACTACTACCACTACTACTACTACTACTACTACTACTACTACTACTACTACTTCTACTACTACTACTACTACTACTACTACTACTACTACTACTACTACTACTACTTCTACTACTGCTGCTGCTGCTGCTGCTGCTACTGCTGCCGCTACTTCTCAATGAGATTAATTGGATTCTTCTTTTCGTAAAGGTTAAACTAATGTGTTTGTCATAGTAATTTGAATAAATATATATGTTTTGTTATAATATGTGAGCCGCTCCGACGGGGGGCAAAAGTCGCAACGGACGAAATCACAGAAAACGCCAAAAACCAACCCATACCACTATTTTGGTGATTTTTTTTTTATTTCAGTTGTGAAAAGTTTGATATCTATTCTATCTAATGAGTGAGTTTCAGCTTTGGATTCGAATTCTAAATACCCCAAAACTGCGATTTTCCAAACCCTTTTCGACGGGTCAAGTTGTCGTTCGAGCGAACGATTGTCCGAAACCGGGTTGCTAAGGACAGTGTCACGTGACATCGGCACGCGGCGTATTTCCAGTATCCTAGCTTTTTCATAGACAGTATACTTGGTGTGTGACTGTATGCGTGAACATGTAATGCTTTACTTTTTTAATCAAACAACATGAATAAAAATAAATTCGAATAAGTTCGGGAGGGGTACAGCTACTCCGTCCTAACGCTTGTGTAGAATTTCTATTCAGTAAACACACTCTTTTTTCCCCCTGTAATCAAACGCCCGAGTGATTGTTTGGAATTCTCTGTTTGATTTCGGAATGCTATAGTAAAATTTTAAGAACAAAAATGCGTAATCTCTCTTTCAACAATCCAGTGCCGATCACAACACAGATTTATATAAAGTGGACGCTACCGCAGAGAGAGGTGTGAATTATTTTCGTGTCTCCCTTTTTACATTGGTTTGCATCTATAAGAGTTGAGATAATTAAAAAAAAGTATTGTATCTTGTTGAAACTGAAAACGGCGAGTGTTCTCTCTTTCAAGTTAGTTTGTTTGCAACTGTGTAAAGTGGATAATACACAAACAACTATTTAAAAAAGAAAACAATAGACCCGGATCTCGGCCAGGCAGTGCTACGCGTGTTAATCCCCTGTCTATAGAAAGCGTTTCAAACTTCTTTTGTTGAGGGATGAGAGTTACGTAAGAAGCATAAAAGGGTCTACGAGAAACTTGCATACCATACTACATAAGTTATATACATGTACATGGTCTTGTACTTCTACCAACAAAACACATGGAAATAAAAAAAAAAAAGAAACCAGTATAGCATACAAGGATTTCATGCAATGCTCTGGAAGTATTTTATTTCAGCTTTAGAAAATTGTGGTGTGTTTTGAATTATGAAAAAATACCAGAACGCACGATCTTACACAAATTATTATTGCGTTTCCAGACTTAACACAATAATGATCTCGCATAACTATTCGTCCTCTGCGAATCTTACATGACTCAAGTGAAAGCTAAAAGTGATGTTCTCTCAAAAAACTGGAAACGATAACAAAAACTGTACTGCCGCAGCAAATGGCTATACAGTGACATACAGCAAGAACTGGGTTGTAGCGTTAAATTTACATACGGTGTTTGTGTTTGTTATTCTTTTTAAACTTTTAGGACATCATCAATATCAAAAACAATGAAAACACTTCTTTCCATAATGAATTATATTAAGATTGATTAAATTAAAGATTGCTATGACTGTAGCGACACATTTGCGCCGAATGGCTGCAAATTAGCGGTAGTTCCGTTTTACATTGTCACATTCATCATTAAACTTTCCACTGTAAACATTAATAAATGAACTTGACATTTTGCATACAACTGGACAAGAGTACAGTCTATCACCATGCCAATTTTCAAATTTTTTGATGCAGGTGAAGCCCCGGTTGCTAAGGACTTTTTAGGAACTATATCACTAATTCAAGGGCGCATCCGCACCCGGCTGAGTTTGAATTCATGGCGAAACTTTAAACGCCAATTTCTCCGTTAACTTCCTAAGCGCGCTGTCTAAAAATTGAACTTTTGGTCGCGTTTTTCGCCCCTTTTCTTTTGCGTATATTTCAAGTGTTATATATCATTTTAAAGCTAAGAATATGGAAATTTTGAATCAAGCTAGAAACAAAAAATGATTTTTGCGACTTTTGCCTCCTACCGTCGGAGCAGCTCACATATGTATCGGTTTCGTCGAAAAATCAGTTGTATGAATTCTTACGTTGCGTGGAAAAGAAGTGGATTCCGAAGAGAAAAAGAAACCTATACGTACGAAACCAATCATATAGAGAGTAATTAGCATTTAGCTGTTCTGTTTGAAAAATGTGTGGCTCGGTTTCTTTTAAGAGAACAACTAATGAAAACAAGATTTCATGTGATAAAACAAATCCGGCAAAATGCTCGAACGTCCATGCACATATTTGTGGTTTTCTGCCAATTTCGGGGTATTTTTGTGTGTCTATGTGTCTATTAACTTTATGGTATCCGTGATTATTTTTTTTTTTGGGGGGGGGGTGAAAAGCAGTTTTAAGAGGTGGATATAAACAATAAAATGACAAACGTATCTCACTACCATTGATTGTGTATAATGGTCTGTCTGTATCATATGTAGTTGTGTATTTCTATATTATGACCAACTGATTTCATCCATACACGCACATTAACGATTCTGTGAGTTTGTTTTGTGTGGGAATTTGTGTGTGTGTGTGTGTGTGTTTTATATATGCGTGTGTGTGTTTGTGTGTTTGTTTGTTTGTGTGTGTGTATGTGTGTGTTTTTATATATGCATGTGTGTGTTTGTGTGTTTGTTTGTGTGTGTGTCTATGTCTATATGTCTGTGTGTCTGTGTGTGTGTGACTCCACAAACGAAACATTCAACACTAAGTAGTTTTTTCCAGTAAAAACTTTATTTATCATGAATTTTTGTCAGTTCACGTTATACATAAAATTTACATTAAAAAAAATACCAGAAAATAATACCCTGAAAACTGTACACTGTGCGTGAACTACAAAATTTCAGCTACTATACATGTACATTTACATCAACACCCAAAAGAACTATCCGCAAAAGTATACATGCTGCTATTATGTTAATAGTTTTCTTAAAGTGATTCTTCCTATGTTATACCTTGAACATCTTCCCTGGGTTTAGCCATTAATTTCAATGGAGATAAGTGGTGTATTGAAACATAGATACGATTATAAATAGTACCCAATTAATTTGTATGCTAAATGTTAAGATAATTCGATTCACTTTTCATTTTGGTTGTTTAGAGTATTAAATCCCCCTTTGCAGTGTACAAACGAATGATTCAGTAAGCCCTTTAAGTTTAAAGCTGTTTTTTCTCGATAGTAACATATGGCGGGGTGTCCATTCTCTCTCTCCCCCTCTCTTATTTCATAAAGCTAGGGATTTAAGTGCGTTTGTAATTGCTCTTATTGTATTTTTCCTCTCTATTTCTAGGTTCTATCAATTCTTTTTTCTGTTTCTTTCTTTCTTCCTTCCTTCCTTCCTTCTTTCTGTCGGTTTATCTTTCCTTCTTTGTGTTCATTTCTATACTTAAGCTGGTATTTGGGTGTGGTTTCTTTTCTAATCATTGTCGAGCTTACTGAACTCAGAAAGTGCAGCGCTCGTGTTGAAGTTGACTCTTTTCTCGAATAGTGGTAATTTGCCTGATTTGGATCCCGTAAAGATCCCCTTTATTGCCATTCCGGCCCCAGGATTACGTATTGTATAAATGGCAGGGTTTGCACAAGAATTGTAAGATGCCAAAACAACAAAGGCATTGTAGACAGGACCGAGTAAATATGATGGATTCAAAAATCCTAAGTTATCAAAAGTAACGTCTGGAGGGGTTATCCATTCTCTCTTATTTCATGCAGTTCGACTTTTAAGTGCGGTTGTAATTTCTCTGATTTTACTTTTTCCTCTCTAGTTCTTTTTATCCATTCTTCACTTCCTTTTGCCTTCCTTCCTTTCTTCCTTTCTTCCTAATTCTTACCTACCTACCTTCCTTCATTCCTTCCTTTTCTTCCTTCCTTCCTTTCTTTCTTTCTTCCTTCTTTCTCTCGGTTTATCTGTCCTTCTTTGTGTTTGTTTCTGGACTTAAGCTGGTATTTTGGTGTGGTTTCTTCTCTAAGCATTGTCGATCCTACTAGACTCAGAAAGTACAGCACCAGTGTTGGAGTTGGCTCTATTCTCGAAAAGTGGTAATTTGCCTGATTTGGATCCCGTAAAGATACCCTTTATTGCCATTCTGAATCGAGGATTACGTATTGTATAAATGACAGGATTTGCACAGGAATTGTAAAATGCCAAAACAACAAAGGCATTGTAGACAGGACCAAGTAGATATGATGGATCCAGAAAACCTAGGTTATCAGCCAAGTATGCTATTTCGACAGGCCCCCAACAGATGATATATATCAAAACTACAGTGAATAACATCTTAATGACACGTTTCCTAGCAACAAGGAGTCGGTATGAGGGGTTGGATTTGCTTTTTTCGAGTCCGCCTTCTGTAAAACTGGCAGATTCTCGCTGAAGTGTGTACGCGGTCAAGGTCTGCGTGACAAGCATGATTGAAACAGGAAAAACAAACTCAAAGCAAAATACGACCACACCGACAGCTTTCTGAAAATGTTCGGTCGGATATATTCTGGTACACGTATTGTTATCTTCATCGACAAACCAAATCACCAGCCAAAGAGTGTTTTCCAGCATAGCTCCTATCCATAAAATTACGATGCAGATCGAAGTACGGCGTTTATTGAAAAATATCTTGAACTGAAAGGGATACGCAATCGCAACATACCTCTCAACGGATATGGCTGTAAGGGTGAAGATGGATGAAACGACAGATATCCACATGAAAGTTGAAGGGTACACAATTTTGCAGTACAGCTCGCCTAACCAAGTTGGCGGGAGGCTACCTATTGGGGGTAGAGGGATTAAGAATACGGAGGTCAGAAAGTCGGATATGGCCAAGGCCCCGATGAGAGTGTCTGTCGACCGGCGGATGGCATTACGTTGAAAGATGACAAGGATGACGAGAAAGTTGCCGGTGATGCCTGCGACAGATGAGATCAACTGAAAGATGGTCAGCCATGTCCAAGAAATAGGAGACCAGAACCAGGTGTCAGAGACAGCATTGTCGAACGGTAGTCGGGTCTCCTGGTGACGTGTTGTGAATGGAGTGTGGGCCGTGTTGAAGAAGTCTCCACTACCATCCACGGTAGAATCAGTTGTTATCCCGCCATCAGAAAAGGAAAGGAAAGTGCTGTTTGACGTCGTCTGGTTGTTTGTGTATGTGGTGGTCCAATACGCACCTTCCATTTGGCTTGTGTTAGGTGATCCTTGCACGTAATCCGTTAAAGTTGAAACAGACATAACAATGCCAATTGCCATTTCCAAAATCAAAAGTGACAAGACGAACACAAACATTTCCATCTTGGAGTGCCCGCCGTTTCTTGGTAGAATGGATTCCTCCTGCACACAATATAAAACAAATTATAGAAACATTACATTAAAGTCCGCGTGATTAATCTACACAGCACCAACCTTGCTCAGATAATCAGATTTGCTGCGTAGCATACCATAATAACTTCTGCTTTTTGTTCTCATTGCAAATAATATAATTTTCAGAATATATATTTGTTCGTTTCATATTGAATTTCATGGTCTCCATGGTCTCCAAGAATTTTAAAACGGTTCAAAATAATATTTCGGCAGTCTTTCATGATTTGTGCGAGCGCAGACACCGTAATTCGCGCAGCTCAGCTCAGAGCGCGATAAATTGATATTGATTGCTAACTTTAGGTTGCGGCGTACGCTTAAGGAGACGATCCCGACACTTCTCAATCTCGTCTTCGAGCTTGATTTGTTTGCCCATTTATCGTTTACTTTATATTTCATTCCTCAGGCAGGGAGACTCTTCCGAGATTCGAACTTTTGGACGCCACGTAACATAAGTTGACGTTTCATCTATTGTTGTTTGTGTTGACTCGTTAGACTTATCCACACACACGCGCAGCGTGTGTGTGCCGTTCCGGCAGTAGGCCTAACACTAACAGTAACACTAACAGTATACAGTGATCCGTTGCAGTTTCACAGCGCGAAAGCTTGGCTTCGTGACAAGCAAGGCAAGTGATAACGACCCCGTTGTTCTGCATGCCGAGCAGGTTCCGATCTTTAAGAAGAGAAGAATTTTTTTCGGTATATAAAAGGTATAGTGACTGCCTTAATATTCGAGGCATAGTTGTTTCTGAAGGCTCTCGGGGGCCTTCCATCCTGCTATGACCCCTCGGCAAGCCTCGGGGTCGACATAGCAGGATGGAAGGCCCCGTCGAGCTTTAGAAACAATTATATTCCACATACTAAGAATCTTGCTATAGGATTGGCCAAGAGTTGATCACGTGATAAAGCGTAGTTTTCCCATCAAATCACTCGAGAAGAAAAGTTTGTTACACTCGGTAGATAGTAAATTGATAGTCCGAGTGTAACGCACTTTTATTTCGCGCGTACGTCAATAATTGTTTAATATAGTTTTAACGCGTTGAGACTGGTGTGAGCTGAAGAGATTCAGCCGAAACAAAAATAGTACTAACACCGATCTTCGGCAGCGCTGCGTTTTTTGCGTGAGGCGCAATACGCATTGGCATGGTAGCGCTAAGCGCACGCAGCGCGCATCGACGTCGAGGCGCCTGCGTATGGCACCAGGGTGTTAATTGGTCTGGGCGCTGTATTCCATATCGGGGCCATATGTCGGTGATTTCGTATTTCACTATTTTTTTAGAGAAATATTAATCCTTATTTTGTTGCTATTGTTAATAGTTTCCGATGTGGAATATAAAGCAAATAATCAACTCTTGGTTTCAGTCAATGAGACAAACTATCACTTGCTCGGCGATCCGAATGTATACGCTATCTTTCTTCAGCTTCGCTTCGGAAAGATAGCTACATCCAGATCGCCTCGGAAGTGATAGTTTGTCCCATCACCTTTACCAACGTTGATTATTTGCTTACTATGCCTCTCATAGCAGTCACTATATCTTTACTATTCAACCCACCACTTCAGCACCGTAAGTTATAAGCATAATCTCAGTACAAGACAAAAGCACAATACTTTCATGTCATATAGAAACCTACAATTACGGCAATTGAATTTAATTAAATGTAAAGCTTCAAATTTGTGGAATAACATTGAATCGGGTTTTTTTAATATAAAAAAAACTTTTAATCATTAAAAAAAATGCCAATACATAATAGGAAAATTGACGGTTATGCAATGATATACGATCCTTTTATATTTTATGTGAAAGTTTGGACTCTAGCAGTTGTCTTTTTTATTGTCTTTTATACATGTATAGTGTGTTCTTTTTGTTTCCCTTAAAATGAAATTTACAGACTATTTTGCTGTCATTTTACAATCGTATCACTACATTGCATAACTTCATTTATAAATGAGAGTGTTAAGGGTCCGCCTATTTTCAACATATGGTTTCACAGGAGGCTGAATCCTGATAATTTTTGATCATGTAATTTATGTGATACACAAACGTTTTAAGGGTTTCTATTCTTTCCTGTAAACTTTTCTACAGATGTAAAATATTTATAATGGCATGCATGATTAATAAATAACATACAAATCAAAGTCATCTGACAAAAATAGCGATTTTGTTTTTTACTTCAACGAGGAAATATCTTTTTGATACGTATTCTTACCGAGTCCTTAATCTGTCGGATACAAAGATACGCTGAAGTATTCACCTGCTGCAAAAAATGTATCACCACTACCTTAATGGAATCCCAAATCAAACTTAACTGTGACCAGATCTGCTTAGTCATAACTTGTTTGTTATGTAAATATATGCCAAATTTGCTTAAGTTAATAAAATGGTCTTGTGCAGGGTTCTAATTTAAGAACAGTATATAAATATCTTTCATTTGCATCGCTTTTTGATTATATCTGGTCAAACTTAAATCGGTCCTCGATAAAAATAAACACAACCCGTGACACTTTTGTCCCACGACTAAAATAACAAAGAGGAAACTTCCCGTTTCCAAAACAATTCATTTCCATTAAAGGCAGATTTAACATTGTGGAGCTTTAATTAAAACAAAGACATGCCACACTTTGAAATCTGAGTTACATAGTAGTGCTTAAATGGACAAATAAAGATCCTAGCATGCAAAAGTTTGAAAAGTTATGCTGTCACTGACAAGATATGCATGAATAAACTTCATCCTTGAATTATTACTGAGGTGGAGTGTAAAATAGCCTAGATGTACACACAATAGTCTATGGCAGAAAATGGGCAAGGCGAATCCAGTCAACCCGAATTCTCATAGATTTTCACTTTTCAAGCACTAAATAATCATTTTGAAATACCGATCTTTCAGGGCTTCACTTTTAGACCTTATCAAAAATACTTAGGTCATGGATGATTATGTAGCTCACATTTGTTAAGCCATAAGCTAACATTGACCACAGTTTAAAAACAACTGTGAGCTACATAATCTTCCATTTTCTAAGTGCCTTTGGTAAGGTCTAAAAATGAAGCCCTGAAAAAAAAATGAACTTCAAAGCGATGATTTAGTCCTTTAAACGAATGAAAATCTACGAGCACTCAAGTTGACCAGATTCACTTGACAATTTCCTCCCATTGACTTACTAAATGTAGATCTGACTAATTTATAGTCGGGTGGAGTACTAATTGCTTATTCATGCATACCATGCTGGGGCTGCATAACTTTCCAAACTTTGATATTCTAGGGTGTATACAGTGCGTATAAAAAAAGGACAGTTTTGAAAAGTCTACCAAAATTTTGTTTCAATATAATGATGTCTATATTTTTTATGTTAATAGATGCTCTGAAGTCTTATCTTTCAAATGCCATTAAAAAATAGGTTTCGTTCATGCTTGAGCGAACACGGAACGTTTTTGTCGGAGGTTCAAAAAAAGGCTTGCGCCAAAATGGCAGAAAATGAGAAATATGATCATCAGACTTCTTGCTTATCAGCAGACTTCCTCTTAACCTTTTCATTATCTTTGCCATCATTTTGGAATTATGCTTTCAAAATTCATTTACAAAGCTATTTATTTACTTGATTTTTTTAAATATGTTATCTTTTAGCATTGAATATTCCTTCATACTTAAAAAAAAACGTTTTTGTCAACCCAAGTAAGGGGATTTGCATTATTAATGGGGAGAGCTTGTAATTCATTCAAATCCTTTCATTGTGTGCAACAAAGGTTATCGTGCCTTTGAAAGGCATGAATCCTTTCCTGTTAAAATTAATATTGTCCTTTCAAGCACACAATTTAACTTGTTCAAGGAATCAATGTCCCCTTGGCACAAGGTACATGACAGCAACATGGCAAGACCTCAGTTCACCGGTGTACAAAGAGCGATTGATTGTTTGATTAATTCACTGTTTGAATGTTTGATCGATTGATTGATCGATTACTTTTTGATTGATTGTACGAATGATTGATTAAATCATTGGAAGAATCATAGGAAATCGACTCAAAAGACTAACATAATCATTGATCTGTGCGAAGCAACAATCAATCCGAATGGGAGTACCTGATTCAGAATAATGACAAAATTTAAATACCCTTTGAATTTGGCGCAAGCTTTTTTTGAACCCCAACAAAAACGTTCCGTGTTCGCTCAAACATGGACGAAACTTATTTTTTTAATGGCATTTGAAAGATGAAACTTCAGAGCACCTATTAACATCAAAATATAGACATCATAACTTAAAACGAAATTTTGACAGACTTTTCAAAACGGTCCCTTTTTTTGATACGCACTGTATTTGTCCATTTGAACACTATTAGGGTGTTTATTTGTCCATTTGAACATTATGTAGCTCATATATCACAGTTTGACCATTTTTTAACTTGAAGCTCCACAATGTTATAGCCCATTACTTTAAACTGTGGTCATTGTTAACGTTGTTTTCTTGTGTTTATTTTTGGCGATTTCTTTTTCTTTTCTTTTTTTTTGGGGGGGGGGGAGGATGGTATCTTCTTTTTGAGTTGCAAATGCCTTAAACAAATTTTCCTAAGTTTCTAATAATAAATTAATATGTATAGTTGCAGTACAAAAATTCTTCCATTATTATTCAACGGTATATTTCATTTCACAAAAAAAAACATCATGGCAGCTTTACAGCTGAATTGCGATGCATGTACATAAAAAGACATAAATTCACATATAAATTCACATTCGAAATCAAACATAAAATACTCATGATAATCACTCTAAGATCAAAATTGAATCAGATAAAAAAAATAATACAAATTACTACATATAAAACTATATGGATGATGTACAATGTTCTGATCTGATTCAAAGCGTGAAAACAAAGTATTTTTAAATTAAATTCATTAAGTGCAATATAAATGTTATGATTTGACTGACACATTATATTTGACATACAATGTATTTACTTTAATTTAGTATTAACACCAACACAACACACACACACAAACAACAAGTAACGTATGCACACACCCTCACACCACAGCAATACCGTAAACTACACACCCTACAAACATAACAACCATTTACACCACAACCACCCACACACCAACCACAACACCCACAAACACAACACACGACATCAGACCCACAAACAAACACAAACACAAACACACCACACCAAACACAACACACCAAAAACACAGTATGCACCCTCACACACACGCACATAACGCTAACATCCACTGCGAAAACCTACACACACGTGTACACACGTACATACACACACATGCATCCACATACACACACATATACACACAAACATACAAGGTACATGCACACATATATCCACACACACAAATACACACAAACACAAGCACACACGCACTCCAAACATGTATACACGCTCCCACCAAACACGCATTTCTTTTCACCCTCACCCTGTCTCTCGCACAATATACTGTACAATAACATTTATCTAGTCATAGGAAATATGGTAATACACCTGTACTTGACTGGGTGGTGTTCAAAAGAGAATGTGGCATGTTACAATATTGCACAATTTAGGCAAGGCTTGAAAATAAACAACCGTCTGAATTGCTATGTTTCAGAGAAGAAATTGTAAATGTGGATATTGTACACCCAGAAAACCCCCTGAACCCCCCCCCTCCCGACCGACCATAGAACTGACTACGTCTTCAAAAAATAACAATAATAAAAATAAAAGTGGACTTCAAAATTAATAATAAACTAATCTTGAATATATACATTGGCAATATTGCACTTCAACAAATAGACGTTGATAAAATGTACAAATGATTATAGATATTCAAGACAAATCAAGAGTAGTGAGACATAGCAAACAGTATTATTATACCAGCAGTGTTCCTGATCACAGCAAGATATTTTTTATACTATATATGATTCTCGGGGTCTTGATTGATATTGAATTATTCATACAAATTCAGATAATTCAATCAGAGTTTAACTTTCTTGTGAAATATGGTATGGGACTATTTTTGTATCGTTCTGTACAGCATTTGGGTTCACGATACTGTTTACTATGTCTCAGCACTCTTGAAGAGTTGTTCTTTGGAAACCAATTACTGAAGAAAACGGAACGAGCAGCATGTTTGGCAAAATTAACCGACAACAGTTCTCTTCTCTCAGAAAGTTTATCAATGTTTGCAATTTCTAAGGCACTATCATAGTTGCAATGCGGTACAATAATCTTCATTGCTCTCTTCATTGCTGCCTTCCATGTCGTGCCATCAGATTTGAAATTTCCTGTAACCATCATTACCATTGGATCAGATGTTGTGAACCTTAGAATGTTTATAATCGTAGTGTCAAGTGTATTTCTACAGTGTATAATACAAAGTATCATTATAAACACAACAAACAAAGTAACCACCCCGTTTTTAAAACACTATAACGTCTTAAAAGAACTCCTGTGTTAAAATGTGATTGATCCGTTCGGCCAAGCATAAGTTAGCATGCATTAAAAGCAAAACTGTTACTTTTCAAAAGTAAGTAAGTAATTGCATTTTTTGCTTTATTTACACTCATGCTCATAATTATGGAATACTTAAAAGACGTTTTAGAAGTTGCCATTTTTCCGTAAACGGTACATCTGGGATTAATATTTGCTCACCCCCTGGTGAAACAGTTATACTCTAAGTATTTCAGTTAATGCTGAGCATTTTGTAGAGTCCGACTCGACGCTAAAACCTGTGTTTATAAATGGTGGTATTGTTATTGTTGTTGAGTCACTAGGTAGTTACGCGCGTTATCAGACTTGTAACAGACAATTCTGATGTTAATTTAATGATTAATGACATTAGATAAAAAATAATCTTTTTTGTTTTTTAATTACTTTAATTTAATACTTTTTCATGATTCTGTTGTGATTTTTTTTAAAATAAATAATTGTTATTTCTTTCAAACATATTCTAGTTTTTCCTTTAGTCATCTCATAAAATCCAAAAATTGCTTCACATACTGCGTTTTTGTGAAATTAACACATGTCTTGAAAATTTTGGACGATATAGGAGAAGGAACTTAAGTATCAGCAAAATATTCCATAACTATGAGCAAGAGTGTATTAAGTGTGCTCACTCCAATGTGACATGGTTGTAACCTCGTATGTTCGGACAATATGTTAAGATACATTTTGCTGAAAATATCCGATTTCAATATTTTTCAATAAACCTACTGGATTTTACAATTTCAAAATTGAGAAAGGATGAAAATTTTCAAATGGAGCTAACTAAACCGTAAAATATATATAAAAATGTCAAGGGAGGTGTCAGGGGATCAAACGAGAGATGATTAGCCTAAATAGCGTTTAATCATTCACCAGAAAAAGAATTTGTCAAAATCCTGCAACAAAAATCCCCCAAATGACTCGTGTGACTTTTAAAACTGACATTTGTTTTTTTTAATATGTGCTCACTCATGCATGACATGAGGATCAATCATATTTCACACAGAAGTAAGCCAATGGGCAGACAAGTTCAGAAACACTCCTGCCAAACTATTTTGCTCAAAACAGTTTCTTTAAATAGTTATGGAATTAAAAAAAAAGTGTAGTTACTTTCTTGTTGGGTTTATTTTGATTAAAAATTTGATTATGTTATGATCCACGTCGTGATAATTGTCTTTCATCACCAAACACTCTTTTGTTTATCCCTGTCTCTGCATTATTACACTAACTTACGTATAGAATGAATTTGAATTTTGAGTTGGTTTATTTCATAGAAAGTAGTAACATAAGAAAAAGAAAAGTAATTGAGGAAAATATGAATCCATTGGCATTACGCATCAAAGCAAGCCTGTCAAAAAGATTGTGGTGTGATAATACCCTTTAAGCAGATGTATATTTATGTGAAGGAGCTGCATGTCTAGGACAGTCATTCAAGCAGCGATGTATAGGATACTCGAATTGTCATATCCGAAATTTGCATACATTGAAAATTTGTATCCAGTTATTTTCATAACCAAACACGACATATCTATAAAGGTTGTAGGTATTTATTTGTTTCCATTATACTTTACTTTCACCCCTGATTCCAACCACGGACATATTAATGGGCCATTATTTTGCCTTTGTGTTAATTTGCCTGAAAATATTGTATGTGACTCATTACCGTTGTCTATAGGTGCACCAGGTGAAACATCACCAGAAATATTAACCCCGAGTGCAAACTTAATTCAACAGTGAAATACTTAAGATTACAAGTGTCGAAATGTTCAGGTAAAAATAGAATTTACATTCGCAGGAAGACGAGTAATTAAACCAGGAGTAAAATACCAAATACCTTTATATGTCTTTAAAGGTAGATGACATGATTTGGGTAGTCCTCAACTTGGGGTAAAAAATATTCTAAAATCAAGTAAAGTATGCAGGGATTCTACTGTGAAAATTTTGTAGTCAAAAGTTGTCCTTGTAACAGACACATTTGTAGTGTAGCCTACTATGAGGATTAAATCAATCGTGCCCCGATAAAATTAAACTGGTGGCCTGTTCAAAGCCTGAGGGCTCACTTAAGTAAACAAACTCAGGACAAATCCTTCCAGCCAGGAGATCCACTCCAGCTTGTGTACAATTGATTTATCTTCCGACCAGTTTGGTTCTAAAGGCATTTTTTTAATTTCTTCCAATATTGTCACTGAGCCTTAAGGTAACCTTTTCTTTACACATTGCATACGAATTGCTAATTGTCATGACTTACATTATAACTGTTTTCACTTCATGGATACAGAACTACAAATAATGCGGTTCAGGGCATAACGCTTACCTTATCTTCTAGTTGATGACTCTCCTGCTGCAGCTGAGGTACTTGGATCTTCAACAACGTCCTTTTTAATCTGAGGGAGGGTGTATGCTCGGAATTTATAGTTGAGTTTGAATAGATCCATGTCTTTACCGCGTCGTTAGAGGCGCTGTGATTTACTTTGATAGCTCTGCCTCCTTGCGTCATGCCATTTTTTTTATATATATGAGGTAAAGTTTGAATGGCAAAACTCGTTTCTTTAATATTCAAAGTAGCGTACGACAAAATTTAAGGCGACATTCAGAAATGGGGAGGAAGAAGGGCGAGAATAACAAGAAGGACAATAGCGTACAAAATACTATCGCCATGGGTATTTTTGGCCAAACAATCTGACCGTGATTGCGTTTGCATTACCTGATTTCCTAGTGTATCTACTTCAGTTCATGGCCGATATCTCTCCGGCAAAATATGTATTGCTTCTTAGAAGTTTCATTTGACTTGACTGTGATACGAACTTTAAACATTCCTAAGGGAAAGTGTGGCAAGTAAATGGATAGAAATAGATGTTTAACCTTAATTACCAATCATACACACTTCCCAGTGGCGTGGGAAACGTTTGAACAGACAAAAGAATGGAGGGACAAGCCATTGTGTGTTAACAATAGCTTGACCCTTAACATGTAAACATTGATATCAAGAAAATCACAGTCATTCAAATTCCCACTTGGTAGAAAGTTGACCCAAGTAACAAAACACAAAGTAAAACGAATTTGACCAAATAATAATCATATCTCATTTAACGTTCCAAAGTCGTACTAAACACCACACAACACACACAATGTACACGGAGCGGCAACTTCTCTGCCACGTAAAGAGTTAATGATATGTGAATTGGTTTACAAAATCATGCTATGCCTACCACTTATAGTCTAAATCTCTACACACACATACACACACACACACATACACACACACACACAATACTTACACGCATGTGATTGTGTGTATGTGTGTTTGTGTGTCTGTGCATATCGCGTATTAAAATTGTGTTCTTTATGAGCTGAACAAATGCGGTGAATATTTCATTCCAAAGAAATGTCAGTTTATTTTTCGATATTTTAAACCCTTAGAGAAAAAAAAATATAACAATATCTAAATTTGTAAATATGCATAGCAAAATCAAGAACAAACTTACCAAACATGTTTTGTTAACTACAGTCACATAAAAGCAAGAGTTTCAAGTCCTTTTAATGAAAGCTCATTTACCTAAATTTGGATATTATCAAACCACTTCAGGAAATCAAACTACCGTAATGGAAACATACCATTAAAATTTCTCTCAATGATCTATTCAAGGTCTTCAAGCACAGTGCGTTTGGTTAGTGAACGGGGGTGGGGGCAGTTCAAACTCAATAAAACCACTATGAAGAGATCATGTGATTAACATAAAATGTAGCACACTTATGAAATATAATGATATTTTTGGATATGTGTAGCTTTTCCGCAAACGCTTTCTCTATTCAAGTATTTGAAGTTTAAAGGGTCAGAGTCTACATGGTTATGAAGAATTAAAGGGCAGATCTAGATTAACACATATCCCCACAATGGGCCTACAAACATGCAGAAATAACACTTCCTATTCAATGCGGACTCCCAAGGTGTATAGAATACATATTCTTTTAGTAAATCTACAAATCTGAAAATCGTCAATTGTGACCCAAATTACCTACTTTGTATATTTCCGCGTGCCCTTGTGTTCGCTTTTTAATCCATTTTCACATCAGCTTTACACAAAATATGTTTAAAAACGCACAACAATGCCCATGTCTCCAACTTCAGAAATTGAACAAAATGATACGCCACAACACGTTATACGATTGGAGGTCAAAAGACACGAATGTGCAGTTCAATAGGCATGTACAACGAAAACTCATTAGCAAAACCATGGCATACACCTGAGCAAGCCCTAAGTGCGACCTCTGTCTTGAGATAGATAGAAAGATAGATATATAGATAGATAGAAAGATAGATTGATAGAAAAATATATAGATAGTGAAATAGGTAGATGGATGGTTATACATATGAGAAAAGGGTCCTGCGGGGTCCATTTTACTTCACCAATGCACGCAAAAACGTATGGCAATAAAATCTCGTCGTTTTAATACTTCAGCGCCAGACTTTCTTTACCATTGGTTTCTGATCATGTTATGGTCAAACTAAATTGCATTGGACGTGGAGGTAGCGTATGTCACGTCATAGCAAAATGTATAGACTGTCATTTCGTTACTTTCAACTACAACTGACAGTATGTATTTTATTCAGCAATTCTCGGTTCAAATTCAACAGTTTGTGTTCAGATCACTTTATTCAAAAGAAAGTTATTGACCATTCAACGTGTACAACTGAAGTTAATTATTATCAAACCATACATTTCTAAATCGCGATTTTTATTAACGAGTGTCTTGTCAATCAAACACGCAAAGACTATTATTTGCATTTCTCATCTCAGATTGGCTCTCATTCATAAGGGTTACATTATGCAGAAACATAACGCGGTTGCTTAAAACTATACAAATAAGACCATTCAAACACCAATATTGGGGTTTGAAGCAAAACGAAAACTGTCAAACCTACCCGATATTACGAAACAAGGATATAGAAATATATGGATTGTGTCCGCACGTCACTCTTTATGGAATGCACTGAAAATGCAATATTCAATCATGATTTGATTAAAGCGACCATATTCCTCCACACTTCCACTCCCAAAACCTCAATGGAACAATCAGGACAGACAGCTAGTGCATGTAATTTTCGGTTACACTCTTGTCCCACCCAGAATCTTTGAGAATTTTTTGCATGGTCTTATCAGGAGTGCATTGGGGTTTTTTTAGAGCTAGGGCGGTATTTGTAAGATGAAAAATAAACAACTTTCGAAAAATTACATGAGTTGCACCTTCAAGCCAGAATTACGGCTCTCCAGACTTTGCATACTTTCACTTGAGAAAAAAAAAATCATTGCCTCTTTCCTGTTGCATCCAAAGCGAATTTAACCTGTCTTGCACCAACATTATCTTTATACTTCCCTCTGTTTCAGATCATAGATACTATAGTATCTATGGTGCGTGGCCATTGTTCTGGTAGCTAAAACGATTGATTCCATCTGGACAAATACTACAAGTACGCGTATATTGTGTGTGGCATTGTGTGTGTGTGTGTGTGTGTGTGTGTGTGTGTGTGTGTGTGTGTGTGTGTGTGTGTGTGTGTGTGTGTGTGTGTGTGTGTGTGTGTGTGTGTGTGTGTGTGTGTGTGTGTGTGT
>JZLH01S0104439.1:170164-181374 GCA_001188425.1 Eucidaris tribuloides | reverse complement strand
TGATTAGTATGCGTTTATTAATTTTCGGGTCAAATAACCCTTTCAGGCACATTTGCTGTCTTTTTCTTTGTCGTTTTGATATATATAATTTGTACCCTCTAGCAGTTGGCATTATATAAGGCATTTTACTGCTCTTCCAGCCAACTCACATTTACATTACCTTTGTGAATTTCCATATTTATGTTCAGTTTTGTATATACATGTAAGGTTTTAAATAAGTGTACAAACCTACCCCACTGGTTCTTGTATTCGCAGAAATTTGGAATTACCCCGTCCCGATCATTCTACGAGAACCACTTACGATCTATTTTCGCGAATGATATCAAAGAATTGTATTTATTTAAGCGGTCCCAAAGTATAAACTAGCTTATATGCTACCACCAGGGAAAGCCGAACTTTAAATTCATTCCCCCCCCCCCAAAAAAAAACACCAGGCTATTCTTTAGCAAAAATATTTTCATTGATTAGTATGCGTTTATTAATTTTCGGGTCAAATAACCCTTTCAGGCACATTTGCTGTCTTTTTCTTTGTCGTTTTTGATATATATAATTTGTACCCTCTAGCAGTTGGCATTATATAAGGCATTTTACTGCTCTTCCAGCCAACTCACATTTACATTACCTTTGTGAATTTCCATATTTATGTTCAGTTTTGTATATACATGTAAGGTTTTAAATAAGTGTACATGTTTATTTCAACATGTTTTCCCATTTGCATGTTTTAATGATGAATGTAATAAAGGAAATAACATTTTAATAGCACATTCCCCCGTGTTCACAAGTACTGAATACCCCCGATAGAGAACTTCCTTATTTTACATGTTTAGAAAATGCTGGGTCCGCTTATGATTACTTCCTTATTGATAGAAATGTTACAAATCTAATGCGACTTTTAGTACTCGCTTGTGAGGAAATAAGTCACACACATACTATGATTGCATGTAACTGTAAATGGGACGAAATTGAATTGCAGAAGACAATTCACATCATCTCGATTTCCTGCATCAGTTATCAACAAAATGGCTGCCAAAAGGTCTTATCCTCCTCTAGCCTTCAGACTTTGGAGAACAATAATCATGGTTCTGATATGTTCTCCTTTTGACAAAGGTAAGCAATACATAATATTATATATGTATAAATACAATTTCGTCGAAATAAAACATCGTGCACATTACATTAGAAGCATATCATTCATGTATTATTAATATAATGAAGGGATGCTAAAATGAGAAAACGGTCTTTGGCCATCTCTATCTAACATGCCCATTTACAGTAGGAAACTACTCCTTGTTATAAAATGTTAATTGCATTTCACTTTGATCTAACATAATAATTGTTGCATTCAACTTGTCTGAAATATGCAGTTTGGGATACTTCATATCATTTTCCATCTTTAGTCTCTAATATGCTATGAAGTAATAATTCGAGATAAGACGCATGATATTCAATGAGGAAATGAATGCCTACTTTTTTAACCCTTAGCATGATAAAGAATTTCCTATGCACATTCTTACAATTAGATTGAACAATCGTAATAATTATGTTTTTTTATCACATTTGCACAGAAGACACTTAAAATATAGTTAGTTTGCTTAAGTAAGATCTATAGAAAAATAATTATTTTTATCACCACAAAAAGAAAAGCACAATTCAAAGAAAATGTGAGAAAGACAATTGTCATTATTATCCCTTCAAAATAAATTCAGCGTGTAAAGAGTTGAAAAAATCAAACAAGCATGATAGTTTTGGGTAATTTTGCGTATTTTGATTCATTTGGAAACGCTTTCATGTTATGTTTCATTTTATTGTTCATGTTATATTGATGTGTGTTCACCATCATTATTACTGCATGTATCACCATTGCTACCTTTATCGCTATTATCACTACTACCGTCATCACCATTACTATCATTATTATTATCGTCATCAGTATCATTATTGTCACCTATACTGTTGAAATTAATTATAAAAATTATTAGTAATATTTTTATTTATTTTATTTATTAACTAATGTATTTATTAATGTATTTATTTATTTATTTATTTATTCATTCATTCATTTATTTATTTATTTATTTATTTATTTATACATTTACTATTTTTTATTTCTTTTTTAGTTTGGGAATTAATATAAATATCGTTTGATATGTCTCACGGCTAGGAATTTCTGAGCATGTGAAACTGTTTAATTTATTACAATGTCCCTGTGCATAGGAACAGTATATTTTACCCTTAGCTGTGATAAGGGTATTGCCACACCTTTCTGGCTTTGGTAAACGCACGTCCGACGAATCGAACCTTTGCGAAAGAAATTATCCGATAGTGAAAGGCGCATCCGTTACTTCCAGAAGTTCTCACGAGCGGAGCATGGAGCCGATAAAATTCGTAATGACCGAAAAAATACTGGTCAGTACACAGATAGCTCTTGCCAAAAGAAGTCGGAAAGTATGATAAATCCACAAATTAGGAACGTTATTGTAGAGGACATGTGACAGAAAAAAAATAACAACGAAGTGAGACAAGAAGTCCATGTATACCGTGGAGGATGTGCGTCGCTGTCCGTTTTGGACCTGGTAAACACTCGTTACATATACGATTTTATTTCAATTTCAATTTCAATCTTTAATCAGCAATTAAAAAAGTACAAAACAGCTACATTGAAACATACATAAATTACAAGCATACGTAAAATAAACATAAGTTGCATGGTGAGCCCAAGAAAGATGGAAGGCCTATAAGAAAGGGTCACTGAAGAAATAACGGAACTAAAGTAACTACACGGAGGACATTAATTATGTAAGTCAAACATGATTACACGTTCAAATAAACATACAAACCTACACAGTACAAATTACATAAAACACATATACAAAACAGGAAAAGATAAAATTCCATAACGCGTACTTAATTTCTAATGAAAAAAAGTGTCATGGGATAAAAATATTTGAAAAAATGTTTATTAACTTTCAGAATACTCCAAACAAAGATAGGTTTACTCCTTTTTTTAAATGTAAATTGGCGTGCTACTTCAATAATGGTTATTTTTACGTGCCCGGAACTTGTCAGTTTTATCCTGTGGATCCTCTATTTGTTATTCACCGGTTTTCATGCTTCCCTTGCCACTCGTCCGTTGAACATGGAGGTCGAAGTCGGATACATCTAGCATTCACCCGTTGCACGTGGGATCGTAGTTAGGCCGCGGGGATGGTATTGGCCGCGTTCCATAGGATATTATATCATATATAGATGGCAGAGGTCGTTGCATCAAATTACCAGCCCGAGGTTGTCTTGAAAAGGATTTTTTTCCCGAGACGAACATCGAGGGAAAAATGATCCTTTTCCAAGACAAACGAGGGCTGGTAATTTGATCGCAAAGACCGACATCACAGTCTTATTTGTTTTATTCAACGTTATGACACTGTTGTGTAAATTTTAATGAAGAAAATATAAATACACTTTTGGTTGATTGATAATTGCCTTTCGGCCCATTTCGCTTTGCGTATTGGGATGCGCGTGCGCGCGGTCGATGCGACGCAGGCGTCCATGTCAATGACCGTAAGTGCGCGCGTAAATGAATTTCGGTGCGCGCCCTCGCGCAAAATTTAGTACGCGCAGAAAAAATAATCTCCCTGCGAACGCGTATACGTTGTTCAGATTCCGCGCGTAAGCTGTATTTCATAACGTGTAAAGTGGACTTTTCGAGATACGCACGCCTGTGTAAACCGGTCGTTACACTGTGTACGACCGGTCGTTACCTCCTGGCGGGCGGTGCTCAAATAGAAATTGTCATGTGACAGACATTGAACAATCAGGAATACGAACAAGCTTAACCAGTTGAATAACACGGATATAAAAGTGCATGACCGTAGGTCAACCAGTGGGCGCCTTAACCATTAAGTTTGTTGTTCCAAATTATGTGCATGCACGAAACTGTTCGCAGAATTGAACGCTCTTCGACGGACCCGCCATAAAATGGAAAAGAAATGCATGCGCCGACGTACAAAACCTACTGGATTGAATATTGTGCTCTCCGTCGGACGTCAGTTTACACTATTTACCAAGATGTGACCGGTACTCAAATAGTTAAAACATTTTAAATATTCTATTAAGAGATTTCTGCTCAGTGTTAGTTTAAGTCTTATATCTAATTGGTTGATCACTATGAATAACAAGTTATATCCAATATGTTATACACATGTATAATAGAACTTTATATTAGGTAATTCCATCGAATATACATGAAATTCTATGAATAATACTTGTTTCAATCAATCTTAATCTCAAACTCAGCACAAAATCAACCGTGTGCAGGTCTTGGATGGCATCGTTATGGAGATACTATGTACCGAATAGAGACAGAATTGAGGTATTATGCAATGGCGGCGGCTTTTTGCAGGAGTTACGGAGGAAACTTGGCCATGTTAAAAACACGTGAAATAAGTGTAAGTTGCAAAAAAATAATATTGGCCAATTTTTCATGAACTTTTTAATATGTATTGGTACTTTCTTTTTAATAAAAAACATATTATATCAGGTGTGTGCAGTGAAATTCACGTCACTCAACTGCCACACTGCAAACACTAGAGACTTAAATGTAACATCCATGTCGATGCTCAGTGCCTGATATGGTGTTGAATTTAACAATCAAGATGTCAAAATGTAATACTTTTTGAGGATTGAAAATATATTTTATTCGGTGTAAAAATGATTCCAAGAGTGTTAAAATTGTACCATCGCAGAGCATTGATGACATGTCAATGGGGGTACTTCAAGATAGGTTGTTTTACAATCACAACTGAAACAAAATTCCTAAAAAAATACTAAGATAGCCGAGATCATTTCCAAAACAAGGCATGATGGGGAAATTCTCGACAGTATCATTGGAAAGAGCGTCCTCATAATTACCCCCAGAGTACATGAAAAATTACATGAGAGGACTCAAAAAGCCAAATGTTCGAGTTTGGCCGTTTTACCATCACTTAGGCCGCCATGTTAAATGGAACACCCAACATGGCCCTGGGAAGCGGGGGTGCTGGGGTGCTGCAGCACCCCCAGAAATTATTCAGAAAAAAAATTTGGGCCGCGAAAATTTTCCGCTAACCACCCCACCCCCCCCCCCCCCACCCCCGAGCGACTTTTCGGCTGTTCAATGATTTGGACGAGAATTTGGCCATGGAAATTTATTTTGGCCGCGAAAATATATATCTCGGCACCCCCAGTGAAAACAAAAAATCGTTACCAGGGTCCTGACACAAAAAAACGTTGCATTAAATGCCGGCAGGGTTGTCAATTTTCCAGGAAATACCTGTATTTTCCGCTTAACTGAATACTTGGAAATACCGGAAAATACTGGAAAATGCCTGGTACTATTGACGCATATTTTTGAAATTGTACAAGGTCATCCAATAAGGTCATCAATGCCATTCATTTTTTTTTTACACAAATCTACCTAACGATTCATGCTGGGAAAAACATGTTGGAACCTCCTATTCAAGTATCAGTATTCTGTACAGTTACATCCCAAAAGCGGTTTCTTTTACATGCTGCATTGCTTCCTCAGCCAAATCGTATACTGTATTTCGTGACTGGTAAAACACACCTTTCACTGATTGAAACTTTGCTTTGGCCTCATTTGATCAAAATGTACAGTATCTCTTTGCTATTATTACATTTGTGCGTTCATAGGATGCAGATAATGTCTGAATTTTAATCCACTTACCGTCATTGTTCTTGTTTTCATTTCAGGCATTCGTAACTGGTTTGCCGTGTAAACCGCCATCCGGATTAGTGACCAGCTATTGGATCGGACTGAATGACGTGACAACAGAAGGGACATTTAGATGGAATGATGGTACTGATGTAAATTCTGGGTAAGATCAGGTTCAGATTACCCGAGATTGTTTAAATTAAATATTATAATGGCACTTAGGGCTACACAGTCAGAGCTTACATCTGGGTGCGCCGTGTCACATTTTTTTCTGGGGGAGGGGGGTATTATGCCCGGGGGGGGGGCGCACTTAGTACAATTGTGTGATACGTATGTGCCGCGGTTGAGACCCCCTTTTTCAGCCCAAATTTCCGTTCTAGAGCATCTCAATTTCAGAAGTCACAGAAAAATTTTGATTTTTCCAGTTCCAGAGACCCCCAAATTTGCCGTTTCGCTTCTGATTTTTTGCTCGGCCGCGCCGCAAAGCGGCGCGGCCAAACCAGAGCATTGCCTTTTCAGCACGGCGCGCCGTTGGCAGGTTGGCGCGCCGGAACTTCGCCACCCTGTGCAGTTCCAGAGCATAGCATTTTGAGTGTTTTCTGAAGCTTAGCGTCAGTTCCAAGAGACCGTACCATTTTTTCGCATCAGCCCTTCAAGACGCCCATTTTCGATTTTCGGTGCAGCACATAGGTATCACGTTGTAAGTCGAGTGCCCCCCCCCCCCGGGTATTATGTCTACTATATTTTCTCACAATATAGTTTGACAACGATTTGGAGGATAACACTTAATAACAGGTGAGTGCAAATTACATAGGCAGGTTAGAGGTAAGTAGGGATGTCCCCCTTTCATGCTGGAGAAAATATTAAACTCTTAGTGGTAGAACTATTTGTTTTCGTTTTCTTTTTGGAAGTAAAATATGTGATGGGTAAATGTGGAAGTTTTGCGATGTAGTGGTTTGTTCTCTGCCTTTCCCGTGAGACGCTGCAGCGCGCGGTTCCATTTCCACCCCGCGACGTTCGTCCTTCAGGAAGGTGGTGAATTCATATTGCTGCTCTGTACGTAGGAGTCAATGGGGAAATGGGGTAATAATAATTACAGGGCCCTTTGAGAGAAACGCATTTTTGTTAAGATTGATGAGGCTAGTCTGGGTAAATAAGACGTTATTGTCTTTGTCATTAGTAATAAAAGCTGACCCACTCTCCCCAACACACACAGGGAAGACACAAAATACAAATGCCTCCTCCCAAACAACTATCCACAAGATAACGAGAGATAATGTAGTTTCTTAGAGTCAGATTACCGGCCATATAATGTCGACAAATTTCTGATCGAATGAAAAGTTGGATAAAGGCAAGAATGACGGGTTGCCATTGTAGTCCAAACAAGCATTATCAAGTAATTAATAAACAGTGAGTACGTATTTTGTTTTCTATTCTCCTGTTGACGCAACTATACGTGAAACATTACACACATGACTACTTGAGTGCAATAATACATCCACCAATACGCATGCTTTCGCTGATCAAGAAACATTGTTCCCTCCCTCCTGTTTGTGTTTCCGGTAAGATTACGCAATGCACGTCCCATGATCAGACTAAAACTGCTTTGTTTAGTTTTTTGGGGGGGAGGGGGGGGGGTCAATTCTTGCACGAAGATAAAATATATTTTTTTTAAGAGTAGCTTTAAAAGAATGAAGGGATGAGCAATTCTTTATTTCTTCCGGTAATGAGTGCCATACATCAGGTCCACTGTGTCTTATGGACCTATGTGCTAGACGGGTTTTGTGGTTAAAAAGATGGAAATTAGACGAGTTGCGAGTACTATTGTCTTGTTACTTATCAGACCAATGATACACGTGTCATCTGCATACTTGGCAGAAAATTTTCCTCAGTCGGTACATTCAAAACACGCCTTAAGAGTCTCATTGGTGTCTTCATTCCATTTTTTAATTGATTCACTTGGCTTTTTGTCGACATTGGGGAATAAGTTGATTAATATTGTGTTCAAAAAATTATTTTTTTTGTGACGACAAATGCGAGCGGCTCCACATATGGCATGTGAATTAAATTCCATAAAGTGCCGTTTTCTCAAAAATTTGAAAATGACTTTACCTGTGCATTTAATATATTATTAGAAACATTATTTCATACAGGCTTCTATGAAAAAATAACCTGTTGAATTATCATGAACCATTAAAAAATAACAATTTATGAGATTTATATTACATGAAATATGGTGAGCTGCTCGCATGTGACGTCACAAAATTAACATTTTGAAAATTCATAACTCTGTTATTCTTTGGTAGATTCTTGCCAAACTTTCATTAATATGTTTCTCTCATTTTTTTTTACTTTTCTTTAAACTAACTTGACGTCAGGGTGAACTTTGCTTTTAAGGTGGGGCTTCCTTTACTCATTTATTCCGGGCCTTGCTGATACTCTGAACGTGCACACAAATTACTACTCGGTCTATAGAACAGACCATGAACCAAATATTCCTGGAACAACCACTGAACCATATAAGGTACACGTGTGTCTCTTCCATTTCAGCTTTACTCGATGGTATCCTGGCGAACCTAACAATGGAGGTAATGCAGACTGTGGGCAGATGTACATATCTGAAGATCTCAGTTGGCACGGTTATTGGGATGACCATTTATGTAGTAAACAAGTGATGTCGATTTGCAGTAAACCTCTGGGTAAGTCAAACTCTCGCTTAAATATAACTGGTATCATTTAGATCGTAGCCTTCTTACTATAATAAAGCAAACTCCGATTGAGTTAACTTATTTCAACCTTAAATGCTGATGGTATTCAATTTTTACCATGGTATTGCGTACTTTGTGTTTTGATTTTGCCAATTTCCCCGAAATTATCAATGTACAAATTGCTCTCAATTACACCGAAAATCAAATGAAATATAAACATGACGTATCAGGGCATCGGGAATCGTTTTCCTCTGTCTCTTTCATTTGTTTATGTATCTAGTTGTTTCATCAATAAGCCTACATATGCAGTGGCGTTTCTACGAATTATGGCACCCAGGGCAAACAATGAAATTGCGCCCCCCCCCCCGGTCGCAGATATACGGGGGTTAGAGAGTTTAACCCCTCCCCCCTTGGCTGCTAAATGAAAATGTGATGTGCATATAGAAAAACCCCATAATGTTTTAAAAGCATTGGAAAGCACTACAACACAGTTACATTTAGCATAAAAATATTATTAAACAACACAATGATTCAATTGGTATTGGAACATGGAATGGTATGGAAAATGTTAGATTTTTTTTTCACATTTGTCCCACATCCGAAAAATTGATCGATGCCCATGGGTCAATCCTCCTGAGCAAAGTACTAGATCCGCCCCTGCCCCCCCCGCCCAAACTTATTGACGTAACTATAAATGCAAAGGAAAGACCGATCAAGTGGAATAAAATGCGAGGGAGCGGAGCGACCGAGCTTTAGAAAATTTATTTACTCGTAACTTTATAAAAAAAAAACTATTTTCTAACCCACTTTGCCCTGTGGACTGGGAGGGAGGGACGCATAATTCCTATAAGGTTCATAAATTTTCCTACCTCTTTTCATCTTTCTCTTTCTCTCTTTTTTTGTGCATTTTGTGTGCCCCTTAAAGTGGCACCCGGGGCACGTGCCCGCTCTGCCGCCCTTAGATACGCCTCTGTCAATATGCACATACCATACAAATGTTGCGCAAATAACGAAAAGAATCTTGCCTGAATCAATGTTAAACGTGTATTTATTACATTAAAGTACAAGGCTTACTGGGATTAGGCTAAACAGAAATATGTATAAAGAAAGAATGCAAACAACACTCTAGACTTTTTCGAGAGACATAAGATTTCCATGTCTTCACCGACATTAGTGAAACAACAGTAATCTTTGGAAATGTTAAGAATGTTCCGTGCCAGGTAATTAATAACTCGTTCGTCTACGCAGTAGTCACCCATGTACTGAGTCCAACACACAGCAGGACTCTATATACCTATTACAGCAGATTTTGGAATTCTCTCACAGCATCAATGTACCTAATATGGATGTCTTGGAGTCAGTAGTAGTAAATGTTTCGTTGAACTCTACATACATTGAGCATAATGCATTATGCCTGTGTGATTACTAAAAATATAGAATGTGTGTGACTATTACTGTATAGTGTGTATGAAAAAAAAATCACTATATGGGTAAAAATATGTCAGGTAATACATTTTCGCAAATGTTTGTGAATTTGGTGTCATATTGAAGGTGTATTATTACTCGTTCGTACACAGTTATGTCATCTAATCTCCTTTTGTTAAAAAAGAGTTATGATAAGTTTTGTGCAGTTGGTCAAAATCGAGTTTGTACCACTTTTCGTATCGTCTCCAACGAGTTACACTTGTACAAAGGTTTAATTTCGTCTACAGATTCACCGTCTACCGAATTGCCGTCTACCGATTCTGGCATCGAGGGATTCCTTCCATGGTCTGTTTGTGCTCTTTTAGCCTCTGGAATTGTCATACTTGGATGTGCAGTTGCCATTTTAAGGTAAGAAAATAATGTATCCTTCTCAAAAAACTTCTGCAACTTAACTTTGAGCGACGATATCTATCTCGGTATTACTGTAAAATACTTGATAATGGTATCGTTGAAAAGCCTGTTTACTTTGCTTTTCATTAAAGCCACAGGCTAACAATGGCCACAGTTTTAAAAAAGATGTAAGCTACATAATCCTTCATGCTCCAAGTGTCTTTGATATGGTCTAAAAATTAAGCCCTGAAAAAAATGTATTTCAAAATGATTCAGTGCTTTAAAAAGGTGAAAATCTACAAGTTGACAAGATTCACCTACCCACTCCTTCCACAGACTTACTGTGTGTGGATCTAGGCTATTTTGTACTCCACCCGAGCCCGTATAGCTTATCCATTCATATCTTGCCAGTGGCAGCATAAATTTCCAAACTATTGTATTCTAAGTTGTTTATTTGTCCATTCAAATACTACTATGCAGTTCAGATAACAAAGTTTGGCTTCTTTTTAATTAGAAGCATGAGTCTTTATTGCCTCATTTGCTATAATTATGGATTCATGGAACGTGCAAGATATTTAGATAAGGGATCAAGTAAGGAATCAAGTAAAAAAAAAAATGTAGAAATTAACCGTCATTGTTACACAATTGTTTCACAATTACCCCACAAGACACTCTGGCTCATTTCATTTCCCGAAGACGAGAACTCTATTTGCAAACCACATTTTTACTTTTGCTGGACCCAAACTATGGAATTCCCTCCCTCTTTGTTTAACTCAGGTGAAAAGCTTTCACTCGTTTAAACGTCAACTTAAAAATAGACTTTTGACAACCCCTGCTTAAATGACCCTCTAAACATTATTTTTTTAATTAAACAGGAGAACTTATTTACAACTGTACCCCCTTTTTATGCTCTTACAGTAAATACAGTAGTACTGTTTCACTAACGTAAAATTCACCACATTTTCCCACGTTAACGAATT
>JZLH01S0104439.1:140425-160910 GCA_001188425.1 Eucidaris tribuloides | reverse complement strand
CGCGCGCGCGCGCGTGTGTGTGTGTGTGTGTGTGTGTGTGTGTGTGTGTGTGTGTGTGTGTGTGTGTAGTGTGTGTGTGTGTGTGTGTGTGTGTGTGTGTGTGTGTGTGTGTGTGTGTGTGTGTGTGTGTGTGTGTGTGTGTGTGTGTGTGTTTTAAAAAAAATACGCTCTCATTATGAATAAAGCATATCCGCCACACGTTCACTCCTATACAGGGTGGCCCAGAAAAGAATGCTACACTTGCGATCGTATATTTCTTTAACATCATCCACAAAATGTTATTGGTGATTATTTCATGTGTTAAAAAAATCCTTTTCCAACAAAATGATATCATGATCATTGATTCTGATTAAGGTGTTTGGATCTTAGGGCTATTTTTCTGAGGCAATGTAATTTCCTACATTTGCTATTTTTGCAATTCCAGCGATCATCAGAACACCGAATTATTTTCGCATAACGACGTGCCATAGAATAAGCTGAACCACAAAGGGAATGAGCTGAGCAATGCTTTACCATTGTCTTCCGTATCAAAGCGAGGCATTCCTGTCGTATTTCTCCCCGCTTATTCAATGGCACGCCGTAACGTGAGAATATTTTGGTGATCCCAGGTTCGCTGAAGTTTAGAAAGAAACAAATTTCGGAAATTACATTGCCTCAGAAAAATGGCCCCAGGATCCAAACGCCTTACTCAAAATCAATCATCGTGGTATCATTTTGTCGGAAAAGGGGGTGTTCTAACAAACGAAATAACAATTAATGGCATTTTGCTCATGATGTTGAAAAAATTAAAGCTCAGTGACATGATTGGAAGAAATAAAAAATGCCTTTAGAACTAACCTGGTTGAAAGATAAACCAAATTTACACTAGCTGCAGTGGATCCCCTGACTGGAAGGATTTGTTTTGAGCTTGTTTACTTAAGGAGAATCAAGCATGAACAAGCCAGCAGTTTATTTTTATTCGGGGCACGATAGATTTAATCCCCATCTGTTACACGACACACTGATGGACATTATTTTAAAATGAGTAAACTTTTGACTGCAACATTTTCACAGTAGAATCCTTGTATGGTTTACTTGATTCTAGAATAGTTTTTACCTCAAGTTGAGGACTACCCCCTAATCATGCCATTTACCTTTAACGATCGCAAGTGTAGCATTCTTTCTGGGCCACCCTGCATAATCCTTCAGATGCAGTAATTTATTTGACGACATTGTTCCTTAAAGATAATGTTTATACAAATATGCAATCAATAGGACAATCTCCTGTCCTGTTGCGGAAGTTTAACAATTCAGTATAATAATTCATGCATTCATAATCATTTATTTCAAACCAATGAACTACAATAAGATATACAGAGTGTAGAATTGCTTCAGGAATGTAAATATTGATGTAACGTGATTTTAAATGAGATATTTCACCCCGTGTGATCCACGATATTTCAACATCATCCGCTCAACCTATATTCATTCATAGATAGTTGGGTAAACCCACAGCAGCTCAATTTGAAATTATAGAATACACTCTATGCCAAATGTCAAAGCAATGATGATTAAGTTTAAATAATGTCGCCAATATCGTAGGCAATAAATGTAAATGTACTGTACATGTACATGTAAGCCGGTTTTTTCCCATTTTTTTTTTAATTCTTTAATCCAACATCGAAAGCAGTGTATTTGATGTTTGCTACTTTTGAGAAAGGGAAAGCAAATAACGAAAACATTTACTTTATGACTTTGTTTTTTGGATTTCCTAGTCAGATTATTATTACATAGAAGAATATTCAGTAAAATTCTAGCAAAGCTAATCATTGATTTACCAACCGGGTCGGCGCCAGGGTAAAATCAAAGGAAGGGCGAAAAGTTTTAGGGGGGCCTAAAATGTCAAAATTCCAAAATTTCACGAAAAATACCAAAACCTGCGAAAACTGTATTTTGAAAATTCCAGGGGCCGTCCCATGGCGACATTTTTGCTTAATACTAACTTAACACAACTTATTGGTTAAAACTAAACTAACTTGTATATATCCTCGACGGTATCAGCTCAGTTCAGTTCCATTCGTGCTGACATTTGCTGCCGCAACATATTATGTGTTTATGTAAGCCATCGAATATCAGGTCCGTGATGAGAAATAGCTGAGCAACTCAATCCTGAAAATTTCCATCTTTCAGCCTGGAGTGTAATCGTCGTTCTCGTCTCCCTTTACAGTCTACTATTTTCAAGCATTTCCTCCTCATTCTATGTCCAAGGAATCACAGACCCTGTCTTATTATGCCAAACTGCATCAACCTTTATCCAATCCGTACCAACTCTCTTCCCTTATTAGCTGATTTGAAAGATAAATTACATCATTTCTTATTTTCTTAATTTGAAAATAATCCATAATTTCGTTCAAGTATTACGGCTGGAACAATCTCAATGGATCTAAGATTGCATGACACATTAAAACATTGATATTATATCATGTCATTTGTTGATAAACCATTCGTGTCCAAGTTGCGCAAATCGTTGAAACAGTCTTTTATCTGAGTTCTATTATCAAACAATGGCAACTTATCGGACCCAGCGCCAGAAAACATGGCGGCAATGGCCATCCTAAACCGGGGATATCGTAAGGTATAAATAATGGGATTAGCACACGAATTAAAGAACGCTAAAACAACAAAAGCATTATAAACTGGACTAAACAGATAGGACTGGTCCAAAAGTCCCACATTGAAGGCCAAGTAGGCTGTTTGGTCCGGTCCCCAACAGATGATGTATATCACAACAACTACGAGTAGCATCTTAATGACCCGTTTCTTGGCAACATGAAGACGAAATGACGGATGGGAGAGGTAATTTGCGGAATTTCCTTTTCGAAAGATTAACGATTCTTTGTGAATCGTGTAAGCTGTTGATATCTGAGTGATAAGCATAATTCCAACTGGTACAATGAGTTCGACGAGAAATATTAAAATGCCAATAGATACCTGGAACTCTGGTGAAGGGTACTGCAATATGCAAGTGTTGGATTCTTCGTCGACAAGCCAGACAGCAAACCAAAGAGTATTCACAAGGAAGGCACAAATCCAAAGTACAATGATGCAGATTATCGTCCGTCGTTGGGTAAGAATTAACTTGAAATGAAGAGGATAAACAATGGCTACAAATCTCTCGACTGAGAGAGTTGTAAGGGTAAAGATGGACGACACTACTGATACCCACATGAAAGTCAACGGGTACACTAGTTTACAGTATAACTTTCCAAACAAAGTCAAAGGCACTTGATGTGCTACAGGAACGGGGATCAAGAACACCGAAGTGAGGAAATCCGCTAGAGCTAAAGCCCCGATAAGGGTGTCTGTTGATCGACGTGCACCATTGTGTTGAAAAACTACAAGCATGACCAAGAAGTTACCAATCATACCAAGAACTGAGGAAACGAGTTGAAGAACTGTCCACCATTCCCACGAAAGAATACCCCAAGACCAAGAAGCCACAAGGGTAGTACTGGTTACTGCGCCATTGTCTCGGTTACCCGTCCGTGTTGTATTCAGAGACTGGTCTGATTCCAGCTTACTCCAGTTTAGTTCATTATCAGCTACGTCAGTTGTCAGTGCGACATCAGGAAGCGTGGATCCAGGACTCTCGGAAATGATGTCAACATCGTCATAGGAGATCGACCCTCCATTCTTTTGTAGACCCATCCCACTTTCGCCATCCCTCTGAGTGTAAAGACGGGCTGATGTCTCATCCTGGCCGGAGGTTTGCAGTATTTTGATCAAAAAAAAGATGCACAACACAAATGGATTCGGTTGCATGGTATCGTGTCTGCGTAGATGAAAACAAGAAATGATCCATGCAAAATCGGTATTAGAAAATAATTTTAAAAAATACCCCTATACTGCATTAAAGGTATAAATTGCAATCCGACTAAGTCGTGTCAATTTTATGGTCAGCATAACAACAGTTACAAATTATTCTCGGGGCAACTATCTCAACTTTCGGGCCATGAACAGAAAAGTTGGTTAAATCTAAATTAATTGCGTTGCTCTTTTTTATTTTCTTTAATAACACCATTGTACTGAATACAATGCTTGTAGACTTTTTTAGGTTTACTCAAATGAACATGACTCCAAACTAACTGTATGTTCACATTGTTGAAATGGTTTCTCACATTCTTACTTGTCGCCTACATCCTAACGACTGTCAAGACATGTTTGTAGTTTGAGTCTCAATGAAGGTAGAACTTGATCTTGTTATTTGTAAATTGATGACGGTGAAACCAATTATGATAATCTATCACTTAAAGGAACTCGGATCTTTCTATTATTTGGTGGTTAGTAGGATTGCATTAATATCAGCAATCATGGCACACCAATATATATGGGATATTGAATCACAGAAACAAATTGACTGCTCCCTTAGAAAAAAAAGGTCAGTTTTTTTTATAAATCCTGTCATTGTTATAAATGAAAAGTTTAAAGCAGAAGGAATGAAAGATCAATTTTGCATCAACTGGCCCTCTTAACTTTAAACTTGTGAAACAGCAACAAGAGACTGAAAAATCGTTGATCTTCTAGAATGTGTTATGTAATAAAGTACTCGTTCCGATTTTTTATCTTATTTTGCTAATTACAACATACTTTTTTCGAACAAAGATTGTCCAAAAATATTCAAGGTAGATATCATCATTCAGGGTATCATCTACATCACTAATGTCTGTGAAATCTGAAGATCAGTATTTACCTAGAATTTGGAAAAATTGAGTACGAAATTCATTGACGTTTAGTGTACGTTGTACCGTAAAATTTCTGTCTCTCCGAGACAATGATAAAAATCAAAATCTCACGGTGACTATAGTTGCTTTAACATTGCCAAAGGTTCTAAAATCTTATTTACGTCTACATACCACTGCATTTACAAGATCTTAATTTTCAGGCATACAAAAGAGATCTCCTGCCTTTAATGTGTCATGAACAGTGACAGTCTTAAATGTCTAATTTGTGTCTTAACTGCACCGCAACTTCTCTGTTGCACTTGATGTAATATTTAAGACACAGGCTATATAAAGCATCAATTTAAAAAACAAATTGTCAAACCGTGATATCTGAGCTACATAATAGTGCTTAAATAAACAGAGGTGCTGTGGCGAGATTGGCAAGGCGTATGCCTGATAATCTAGAGGTCTCGGGTTCGAGTCCGATTCCCGCCCGGCATTAATGTCCTTCAGCAAGACATTTTAATCTGCTTTGCTGTTCTCCACCCAGGTGTATAAATGGGTACCCTGGTCGGGTCATTTATAGCTTCAAGCGCGTAACAGCTGCTTAGCTTAAATTTACCTGTCATGACCATGGGGTAATAATAACGCGCATAGAGACGTGCGATAAGCTACGTATGATGCACTATACAAGAACGTGTTATTATTATTAAATGGACAAATAAAGACACTACAATAAAACGTTTGGAAAGTTATGCTGCCACTGGCAAGGTATGCAAACATAAACATTTTGCACTGAGGTGGAGTATAAAATAGCCTAGCTATGTAAGTATGCGGGAGGAAATGGGCATGGTGAATCCGGTCAACCTGAGTATTCGTAAGTTTTGACCTTTTTTAAAGCACTAAATAGTTATTTTTAAAATACATTTTTTAGGGCTTCATTTTTATACCTTATCAAAGACAGTTGTAGCAGGGAGGATTATGTAGCTCACTTTATTTTCAAACTGTGACCATTGTTACCCTGTATTTTTTAAGATTACCCTTAACCATAACGATTTGAAAGATTTGTGTTTAAGAGGATTAGAGGTTGATTGATTTGATTTTATGAATGCACTTAACGTTCACTTGGCATGGCACTGTATGTACGCACACGTGAACGAAGCAAGTTTGGGGTTAATTTTGTCTAACCCATAGGCTTTTTACACGCTTTTTACAAAATCACATGACTAAAAACAAAATTAAAGCTACAGGCTAACAGTGACAAAAGTAAAAAAAAAAAGAGTGACCTACATAAATTAACCATGCCCTAAGTGTCTTTAATAACGTCTAAAAACAGAGCCTTGAAAAATGTATTTCAAAATGATTACTTGGTGCTTTAAAAAAATTACAATCTACGAGTACTCAGGTTGACAGGATTCACCATGCTCATTTCCTCCCACAGACTTACTGTGTGGAGATCTAGGCGATTTTACACTCCATAGCATTAGAAATTCATGGTGGACGTTCATTCATGCATATCTTACTAGTTGCAGCATAACTTTCCTAAGTTTTGTATTAAGGGTGCTGTTTTGCCCATTAAAACACTAATATGTAGCTACGTATCACAGTTTGACATTTGTTGTTTTCAATTGAAGCTCAAAAATGTTAACCTTTGTCTTTAAGCATAAACTGTGTAGTGGGTACTTACATTCACACAATATAAATGCGAATTTTTTTTAAAGAGATTCCAAAAGGCGCTACATCCACTTTGATGATTTGTCAGAAAAATGAATTGTGTTTTATCCGAGATATGAAAAATAGAAGACACCCATTATTTCGTATTTTTATGTGTCTTCAGTTGTTGCTCCAAATTTGATCATGCAACGAAATAAGTGCTTGGCTTTTGAACTTACGCTAGTGTTTCATTTCTTCACGGACAATGGATTTGACGTTTTTCTAAGTAGGCTCTTCAAATATATTACACAACCAATAAAGTGCTATTAATCAAAGAACTGAAGTTACTTGCCTCAAAGCACCTACCTCACCTCATTAACGTCGTTGTAGATGTATGAGGAATTTCAGTAAACTTTCCCCTGTGAATGTTTTCCTTGTAAATGCGTGGAGTTTCACAACTGATTCTCTATTGAGTCACACGTGCTTTTTATATTGGATTCGACAGTACCATACAAACACGTGATTGCGCAGTAACTCCATTTTCTGTCAAGAAATTCATCTGCAGAGAGTGTGGTATTTTATGCAATCAGGACTCTTTACGGACATTTGATGTATGTCGTTGATATTCAAGACGGGCACAATCAAAGAAACTGAACCTTCTGATTGGTGCAGGGGCGGCACTACAGGGGGAAGGGGCAGTCCCCTATTTTTCAAACTAATGAAAATAACCACGGGTTTTACCGGTTTTAGACAATTTCGCCCCCACCCAATGTTGTTGTTTATTTGGCCAGTATTTATTTTTTTTTTTGCTTTTTTTTCGGAAAAAAACGGTTTTTGTCGGCATCGGCCTGGTCCCCCCCCCCCGCCCCTCGCTTGTCGGTTACCAACACCAGCAAAATTATTGTTTGCTATCAGACAGATTTACTAAAACGTCATAAACTTGCAGAACCATGTGGTCCGAGTAATTTGTTAACCATTTAATAACATGTGTGTAGAATTGGACGATGCTAATTTAGTGAAGAATACAAACTAAATGAGTGGGTATGACTAATACTGTATACTTTATAATCCTTGTATTTAAAATTCGGTGGGACTTTTTTAAAAACAGCAGGCAATTTTTACGATTCCGACGGCAGATGGCGCTCTTTTGATTTTGCCAACACTGGTGATGATTTCAGGTTTTCATATCGTCGACGTTCCGTCACAGTTTGTTGTTTGTTTGTTTGTCCATTTGATTTTCTGTTTGTCTGTGTGTCTTTCATTGTTTGGTATTTTGTTGCATTTTTTTTTTATTTGTGTGATTACGATAATAACCGTTTGCACTTTAATCATCCAATTTCTACTAGTGATTTTATTATAGGCTGTTTTCACTTTATAGTTAGGCCTACATAACCAAAAATCGTAACAGCTGATAAAGTAATATCTGTACTATTCTTTGAAATGTTTGCATCTAATTAGGTGTTAGATATGGTAAATACTCGATTTTAGTTAATACAATTGTTTTTTCTTAAATAAGGAAACGAGCCTTATTCCTGATATTGATTTTTATTCTCGTCTTCTTCTTTATTCTTGCCCTCCTCTTTATCTTCTTGTCTTCCTTTTCGTCCCCTTCCAATCCTTCTTTCCTTTTCTTGTAAAAAATAAGCTCACCCCGTAATAGTTTGTTTATCCAATAATTCAACTGGCATGTCTCATGTACGTACGACTGTCTGTCAAAATATTTGAATCTGCATACAAGAATCAAACTGTAGCATTATCAAAGGTAATCTTCAGTGCCACGTGCAGGGCAATCCCAAGTGCTCCACCTGGACACAAAAACTAAATAAACAAACGAATATATAAATACATACATGAATAATTGAACAATGAATGAATAATACATACAATGAAAGTTAAAAACAAATAATAAAAAATGATTGTTGTTTAATAAATTTATATATCCCTCTTAGTAAAATCAAAATTCTTACCAAAGTAATATTTCCGAATGTGAACGAGAAAAGATTTTCTCAGGGGCTTCCTTGGTGTACCGACGGACGGTAAGTCAACGAGCTGCAATAAAACTCTTCGTTACTTTTACCGACCACTGGGAAATTGTTTACTCCCCCCCCCCCCTCCCACGCACACACACACACACACAAGCATACGTACTTTCAACGGCCCAGGATAAACTTTAAGGTATTGGCTAATATTTACCACAGTTAAATAAATCTGAGCCACATGATTCCCCATGCTACCAGTGTTTTTGATGAGGCCTAAAAATGAAGCCCTGAAAAAATTGTATTTCAAAAATGATGATTTAGTGCTTCAAAAAAGTGAAAATCGTAAGTTGACCGGATTCACTTGCCCATTTCCTCCCATAGACTTACTGTGTGTACACCTAGGCTATTAAACCTCGCCCCGAGTTTTAATTGTTTATCTATGCATAACTTGCGATTGGCAGTGTAACTTTCCAAACTTTTGTATTCTACATGTAGGGTGTTTATTTGTCCATTTGAACACTACTATGTACCTCAGATATCAAAGTTTAACAATTTTTTAATTTGAAGCTCCACAATGTTAGCCTATCACTTTAAGAGATTGATTACGAATAATCACTGCAATCACTTTTAGAAAATATCATGTTTTAATCTTACTTTTAAAAACAGATTTGATTTTATGATATGTTATAGTATACATCAATCTCCGTCTTCCATAAATGTGTAAAATACAAAGAAAATACTCAAGTAGACCTGTATTAGTGTCCATGTATTTTTACTTTGAGTTTCACAATATCTCGTTTAAATTTCTTTACATCAGGTCCGCTAAGTAAATGCCGTGACACAACGCAGTTGACCGTCTTGTACGATTTAATAGAAAGTTGGCCTTTACACGTCGCACTTGTCTAAAAACATATTGTCTCTGTGTCTACCGTATTATTCAGTGTGGACTAATCTACAATACCGTGCTTCTAATATTTTGTGCAATATCAGACATTGAGTGCAGACATTAAGTATTTTCAATAAAATTATCATCCATCCCCATGCAATTTGGTAACAAATTTGACATGGAATTAATTTCTTCGGGTGAAGAATAAATCTAAAAGCGCTGGTGAAGTCATTTTCTTCTTGTGTAATCGTGGCTCTATTTTCCTCGCTTCAACACTTTGGTTTATATATACGTATGTAGCAGACCATTATTAAGCTGTGGTTAGCTGAGGACATTGAACGTATCAAGAGGATCATCAGTTTTTCCTGCCTAAGCAATCTTTAGGACATCCTCCCCATGTAGCCGTTGAACACAGTTAATGGCTGTTTTAACAACGACAACCAAACAAGTAACAATTGTTATTTTGCCCAATCTCAGAAAAAAATGATATTAACATAAAACATAATAACATCGTAGAATCATAACTGATTTTTATCAAGAAAATTGCGCAATATTGAACAAGATTTTGTTTTGCAATTTTTGCGTATAAGTGTTTGATTCCAGTTCTATAGTGATTCAAGTGAGATTGATAGTTAATTGGATATTTAGATCGTAAGATGTACATCGATAGATAGATGATATGTATATAGAGAGATAGATAGATAGATAGATAGATAGATAGTTATAGTTATAGTTATAGTACTTGTGTGTGTGGGTGTGGGGGGGTGATTACATTGTTTGTCATTTTTTCCTATTCTTGTGTTCTTCGGAAATTTGTCAAACACGGGAGATAAAGATAACCACATAAAATCAAATACATTTTACTTTACTTGCAAATAAATACTTCTTAAATATTTGCAATAACATTTGTTAAAACCGTATTACTGACATATCATTTAAGATCTTTTTTGACTCTGAGAATATACGTTTTTCAGAAGTATGCAATAAAAGTATGCAGTAAGAGTGCATTTTTTCTTTATTCTTTAATTTACAGAAGAAAAAAATGAGAGATGACTCAAAGTACTATTACATTAGGGCAGAATGAGGTAAATCTGTGTGTGCTTTCAGATCACTTCTTTACACCTTATCAGGAATAGAATGAACACTCACATCAGTTTTATAACCAAATAACGGTAATCGGTTTGACTCGGATCCTGTAAAAATGCCTTTAATGGCCGACCTAAAACGAGGATTCCTCACTGCATAAATTACGGGATTCGCGCAGGAATTGTAGAATGCAAGACAGACGAAGACGTAATAAATAGGGCTAAACAAGTACGATGAACCTATCAACCCTAAATTTAATCCCAAGTACGCTATTTCGACCGGACTGAAACATACAATGTAAATTAGAATAACGACAAACAACATCTTAATAACACGCTTCTTGGCTATATAGAGTTTAAAAGATGGATGGGAGTTGTATCTTTGTCGAGTGTCTTCTCGAAAATGCAGATATTCTCTGTGAAGTGTGTACGCGGTCAATGCTTGCGTGACGATCATCGTTGTGACGGGGATAACCAGTTCCAGGAGAAAAATCATTACACCGACGAATTTCCGAAATTCCTCCGACGGGTAACGAGCCGTACAGGTGTTAGTGGACTCATCGACAAACCAAACGACAAACCAAGAGGTGTTCTCAAAAATGGCGGCGATCCAGAGTGAAATAATGCAGATCACAGTGCGACGTTGACTGAAAATGCGTTTAAAGTGGAAAGGATACGCGATTGCTATGTATCTCTCAACTGAAATGGCGGTAAGGGTAAAAATGGAGGAACCGACAGAAATCCACATGAATGCTGATGTATAAACAATTTTGCAGTAAAGTCCCCCTACCCAAGTCGATGGAACGTACAGTGGTTGTGGAACGGGCATTAGGAATACGGATGTCGAAAAGTCTGACAGGGCGAGTGCCCCGATGAGAATATCGGTAGATCGACGTATAGCGTGGGGCTGGAAAATTACAACTATGACCAAGAGATTGCCGACGATGCCAGCTACTGAGGAGATTAACTGGAGAATGGTCCACCATGTCCAAGAGATGGGTTGCCATGACCACGAGATGTTAGGTATCAAAATGGTGGTCATCGCTGAAATATTTACTTCATCCTTCATTGTCATCGTGGATGATTCACTGTTGAATAGATACTTGGAGTCAGTGCGGCATAATACTGGATGAGTGTCCAACTTTAAGTCCATGGTGCCCTCTGAAGTTCCTGTTGGGGTAAGTGGTAGGTTGTATTGGGGGTCCAAACTTATAGTTTCTACAGTTGCTGTTATTTTAGAAGTGATTACGTCATCATTCGTATATACTGGATAAGTCGGTGTTTCCGCGAGAATACACTTGTGTACGTTAGAAGTAAGGACTACTAGAAGGAGAAGAAAGGTTGCTAAAGTTGAAGATGCCATATCTTTACAGTGATTCTCTGAAATGAAATAACATTAATGATTCATTTTAATTGCAATATATTTCAACAACCCTCGTGATTAATCCAGTAAAAGGTTGGGATTCGAAGCAATTTTATCGGATCCGAAAGAATAATTTTAATTAACTGAAATTATTGCCAAAACAAGCTGTTCATTTGCAAGTTGTACTCTTATCTCGTTTTTGATTTTGCTTCTTATCATTTTGTTCTCCAACTCTTATTTTTTTTAGAAAGAAATAAAGTGTAATTGCTTAATAAAATACCAATTAAGTCAATATCTGGATTAGACGAATGATATATATTCTCAACATTTCATAGTTTATTTCCAATTACATAATTCATATTATAGCATGTATGCTAAAAGATATCAAATATATGTCTGTAAATTGCTTTAAAATACACACAGCCGCAACTCCTCAAAAATCAGTAAAGTGAAATAGTGAAATAGTATACCCTTTCTCAAAGTGAACACTATTTTTGGTGGAAGTATGAAGTCTGCATGAATGACTGGAAAATTTATTACGGTCTGACCATCTCTAACTTTGTACGACGGACAAAGTTAAAAAAGGTTAAAGCCACTGGCTAACATTTACCAGAGTTAAAAAAAAAAAATGTGAGCTACATAATCCTCCATGCTCAAAGTGACTTTGATAAAGTTTAAATATGAAGCCCTGAAAAAAATCTATTTCAAAATGATGATTTAGTGCTTTGAAAAACTGAAAATCTACAAGCATTTAATTGACCGAATTCACCTGCCCATTTCCTCCCATAGACTTACTGTGTGCAGATCTAGGCTATTTTATCATCCACCGGAGAAGAAATTGTTTATTCATGCCTAACTTGTCATTGGCAGTGTAACTTTCCAAACTTATGTATTCTAGGGTGTTTATTTGTCCATTTGAACACTGCTATGTAGCTCAGATATCAAAGTTTGACTTTTTTTTTAAATTGAAGCTCCACAATGTTAGCCTATCACTTCAACAAGGCACTGGTATTAAGTTGACCCTCGTCAAATCTATTCGTTTACTAGCATAATTGTTTATCAGTTTTGTAGCAATCTCTGACAATTTATGACATTTTGGTCAATCACCCATTTAAATAAATACATGAAATTTGTTCCCGCTAATATTACTCCGGCACCCAAATGCCACTTTTCAACCTGACTAGAATCCTGAACCCTAACCCTAGGTGACCCGACATAATGCTCAGGATATGGTTCCTCCTTTAACAATACTAGTATCTCAGAGACAAGGGCGAGGTTTGTCATTGAAGCATCAGTCCTTTATAGAGTTTAAGGTTCATGGGTTGTGGTGGGGTTTGGTTAGGATTGAGGTTAAGGTTAGTGCATGAAATAATCGTTGAGTAATTGATGCTGGAACAAAGGTAATGGAACCTAACTCTAAAATTAACGATACATTGGACTACTCGATAAAGTGGAAAATCTGTCACCAGAGTTCCCCATTTTGTTGGTTTCCATGTAAGTGCATATCATATTTGCATTATAATATGAAATTAGTCTACAAATAATGTTATAAGTAGTTGCAGGATTGCTGTTTAAACAGGTGAAGTTTCTACCGCCGTCCGCTTGTGTTGCAATATAATTTACACTGTCCCAAATATTGGTGTATGTATTAAAACCTTGTCAGCATGTTCTGTTGTTTTCAATTACTTTCTTTACTAGAGTAACATTTTCGAAATACCATTTGTTCGTAGATTGAAAACAGATGATATTAAAATGTTTGTTGTTGCGCAAGTACTCAATATAATCTTTATACGTAAATCCTCACCCTAACTTGGATAACACACTCAGCGAGGATTTTTGTCACTTATTATTAGTCAAGTATTTTGTGAACATATTTCTTATTTCCGAATTCTTAAGGTTACATGTATTTTAATTCTATTTTATATACCCTCATATGTTTCATAATTTATGGGATCATTTTATTTTACAGAGAATTGCAGCAAATATTCCAAAGCAGTTTCAATGATGTAAGTCAAATTTAAAGAAAACTATTTAGAAGGAAGAGAGAAAAAGATACAATAATCACCTTTTTTGTGGTGGGAGGGGGGGGGGCAAATACTTTACTCTTTACTGTTATGCACCAAAGATTGGTACATGTAGTGTCTCTGCTATAGTACATCTTCAGCATTTATATTATTGTCATTCTCCATGGGGTATTGTTCAATTCAGCACTGTACAAAAAAGGCGTTTTACCATGAAAATGCTGTTTTTCTTGTGCACGCACCCTAGCGAGCTATCAAATATTTAGTCAAATAATTTTATTTTGTTTTGTAAAGTAATTTTGGTTACATTTGCTTTCTGAGGTTCAGATGCTGTTACTAATACTTTTGTTACACATTACAAAATATGTATTTTAAGTTTCAATGTGTTACCCAAAGTACACATAATGCTTTATTAAACAGTAGGCTGAAATCGTTTGAGTATTAAGTAGACATCGACCAAAAGTAACAGAATAAAAAAAACACTTCTCAAGTATTAAAACAACGTGTCATTTATTCCTGCTCTTTTGTTGTTGCTTTTGTCGCCGTCGTTGCGTTTTGATTACTCTGAAGTATCATTCCATCACAGACACTCCAAAAAGTTTAAACAAACGGGGAGTTAATTCTTAGACCATGAAATAATATCACCACACCCATCATAATCATCATTATCAGCAGCAGCAGCAGCAGCAGCAGTACCCCCAACATCATCATCATCATCATTATTATTGCCACCAGTATCATTTTTCGCGGCATCAACATTATCATCACCATAATATTAATCATAATGACCATCATCACAATCCAAATTATTATTATCATCATTATCACCACCGTAGTAATCATCATCATCATCATCATCATCAACACCATCATCATCATCACCACCACCACCATCATCATCATTATCATCATCAAAATCACATTGTTTTCTGAAAAGTACTCACCTTTCACTTTACACGTCCACAATGTGATACACAAATAGTTCCGTGATACACGTGCAGACAGTTCGTCTATGTGTAATGATACACTGTCTTGTCGGAGCTCAGAGTGATGAATTTCAGATTTCTTGCAGTACTTATATGCGCTCTTTAACCAATAAGGAAGTCGCATATTAAAAAGAACAACCTTCTTTTTATAAAGGAGACTCTCAAAACGAACCCTAATGCTTCTCCTATCTTTATATCGTATCCGAGGTCGTGGGGATATTTACCATAAAATGAGAATTTTTACCATTCAAAGACGTTTATCACATTATTCGTGAGCATTACAAAGAAAAGTGCACGAGTATTTCCAATGAGCTCATGGTTAATTATATTTTAATCGCAGTGAGTGGTACTCCTATCGGCTACTTGAAGTATTTTTGGTTGAATCACGTTTTTTTTTTTTTTTTTACCAGTGCAATTCATTAAATGTGAATAAAAAGATGTGTTGTGTTATTTTACTAAACGTTAATCTTGAACATTAACTTTTTGGCGTGTGTTTCGTTTTCATTGGTTTGTTTGCTTTAGAGGTCTGCATGTTTTATATTTATACTTTAAAGGTAAATATACATAAGTGACGTATTAGTTTGCTAATATATTATTGTTAGCGCACTGGATAAAAAAAGAGATATACATGCATAACACAACTTGTTTTATTTTGTTTTATAGGCTATTGAAACACACAGTCAAACTGTTTACCGATACCATTCACATATTTCTAACCATTTGATTTATATAAGTTACGTTAGAATTAACCTCGTTTGTTCAAAACAAAACCAAAGTTTAATCATATCCCACTCGATGTGCAATAAACAAATATAAACGCATGAAATTATAACTTTAGCCAATAAATCTAACATACTTTTTTTTTGGGGGGGGGGCGAAAAATCCATACTCGTACTAATCTTTTTATTTTATTTCTTGTTCAAACGTAATTTATTAAAATGGCAGTCAATAAATATTTGCGTTAATAAATTTTCCTACCTATGTATATTGTATAAATCTTTGCTTAATTCCGATCCCACGTTTTTGCCTTGGAATATACATATTTGACAGTGATTGCATTATCTGTGCACCATGTGTATAAAATTACGTAAATCTATGATATTGTTATGTACAATAATTCATACAAACATACATATGCATCGATAACTTTTATATAAGCACACTAATCAAACTAAGTGTCTTGTTCTATACATTAAGTTAAAGCTAGAAGTTAGTAATTTTGTAGAGTAGGGTGCAATAATTCATGCTTCATATTTTTATTGATAATCATAACTAACCAAGCGATAATAATTTTATGTGGTTAGTAATTTTGTAGATTATGGTGAGGTACTCACGCTCACATTGTTATTTAAAAACATAAATAACCTATCTGATCAATTAGAATCAAATCTAGAGTAAAAACTAAATAAAAATCAAATACATCAGTAATAAATCAGTTTATTGTAAAGTAATAATTACTACCACTTAATCTCCCTGACTTGCATGCTTACTCGCATGTCTGCGAATCTTCAAGTGGCAAAAAATATTGTAGGTCGACCTTGATAGTCAGATTTTTCAGTAAAATATACTGTCCGACAATCACCGTGAATAATACCACAATTATCAAGAACTGGGTTACACAAAATGTGTAAAAATTTGAATGAAATAGATAGCTACATGTATAGATCCTGAGCTATTGCAGGCAATATAAATGATAGTACTTAATTACAAACAAAATAACAGGATGATTTCCGCTGTATTATAACAATTTAGATTATGGTGAGGTACTTCACGCTTCACATTGTTATTTAAAAACATAAATGACCTATCTGATCAATTAGAATCAAATCTAGAGTAAAAACTAAAGAAAAATCAAATACATCAGTAATAAATCAGTTTATTGTAAAGTAATAATTATTACCACTTAATCTCCCTGACTTGCATGCTTACTCACATGTCTGCGAATCTTCAAGTGGCAAAGAATATTGTAGGTCGACCTTGATAGTCAGATTTTTCAGTAAAATATACTGTCCGACAATCACCGTGAATAATACCACGATAATCAAGAACTGGGTTACACAAAATGTGTAAAAATTTGAATGAAATAGATAGCTACATGTATAGATCCTGAGCTATTGCAGGCAATATAAATGATAGTACTTAATTACAAACAAAAATAACAGGATGATTTCCGCTGTATTATAACAATCTAGATGTTTCAACACTCTATTGTATTCATTTGTATCTTATGCAACTGGTTCGTGTGTAACCCAGTAATTGCTTGGCAGTGTTTTAATAAGCAGTCTGTATGCATTTAAATGTATTTACTCAATAGCGATATAGATATTTCATTGTTGAATATAATAGTTAGAATTTCACCAGTAATTTAATTAGAAAAAAAGAGAAGTAGTTGCCATTGAAAGCCAGGCAGTAGGAGTGGATAACAGTTGAGATAAGAGATATAGAAAATGATTAGTACAATGATAGTCGTTTACCACGTATGCTACAAGTAAAATGACGAAGTAAAATAAAACATGTGATTATAGTTGGAATCTTTTAACATTAAAGGTCGTAAGTCAGGATAGTATTGGTTTCTGTTCTGTCTGTTTCATTTGGCAGGCCCTTTATTTTGGTTAAACTTTATAAGACTATAACCTGCTGTACTAAATTCATTGCTCAAATAACTAAAAAAAAACAATAAAAATAAATTGTCCTCTATTCCTAACAGTGTATTTTTCTTGCTTTGTATGTGTGTGCTTGGGGGGGGGGTGGAAACTACATGGGCGTTTCTTGTTACTTGGGAATGAATAACAGTGGCCATTCCTAATTACTCCATAGTCATCCGAGCCTGATTGTACTGATTGTACCCCAACAACAGCTTTGCATATCGTCACCGAGTATTCCTCAAAAGAAGTCAACCTGCATCGTTCACTCTCATCTCTTCGTTGATATCGTATACTGATACAAACCCGAAATTGTCCTTTCCTTGTACCCTCAAATTCAATCTGAATAAAACTAATATAATTCTGTTTGTGCTTATTCTGCATTTGAGCGCTTCAATTCGATTTCACAGAATTCCTATACAAGTTTAACCACTATGTCATCAAATGTCAAAAGAAATCTGAAAGGAAATAAAAAAACATATATATATATATATAGTATAGGATATATATATATACTATATAGTATATGGACAGGCTCGTTGTCTAAAATAGTTGACAGATCCACTTTTGATGAAGAATGAGTAGTTGATATGCACATGATATACGCAGTGTAGAATACCTGTCTTTGAGCAATATAGTTTCAAGCCTTTCAACTGTGAAAGCAACGTGAGAAAATGCACTTTCTAATTCACTTTCCATAGGCGCGCTGTACATAAATCCGTAAGACAATGCCCTTTTCTGCTGAGTAAGTAAACATATATGGATGTTAGTTCGTTTTGGAAATAAACTGCTTCATATATATAGTATACGTATGAGAGAGTTTATTTCGTCCAAATTGGGAACTCATCTCATATTTTCCTTTTGGACTAATAGAAGCTCTTGCATAGTATATATATATATATAATCAATATTATATATATATATAGTATATATATATATTATATAGATCATATATACATATATATATATATATATATATATTATATATATATAATATATATATATATATATATATATATATATATATAGTATATATATATACTATATATATATACATATATATATATATATATATATATAGGCGAAAATTCAGGAGACAATAATGACAACGTAGACGTAGCTTTGCCGTTGGCCACTTTTAATTAGCAAGCTTTCGGCCAATCATAGGGCGCTTCCAATCACGGCCTACAATTCAAAGACACAAACAAAACGAACAAAATGGCAAACTAACACAGCATGATAACTTAAGGTTTATTATTATGTTAAAGAGATTAGTGACAACGAAAAACCGGTTTAAGTACCTGAAGATGATGAGAGCATATAGGGTATTTACGAACTGTTTGTGTTTAACTTGCGCGTGCCAGTCATTGGGTTTTGGAGTTAGGATAGGCTCTGTAATTTGAGGATAATTATCGTATGATTCATTAATTAATAAGTTAGCATAATTATACATGTGAAAATAATAACATAAAATATCAAGCGTCATCAGACTGTAGCATGTAACGTGATTTCATATTGAATTGAATTGATTTTATTTACGACCTTTCATTAAAAACAACATTACAAATATACAGATATATATACAAACATGCATAATTTTACAAAATGACGAGAAACAAAAAACCAGACATATTGTAAGCAAGAAACAATATTACACAATATTAACAAAAAAATAACAACGTGAAGTGAAAAGTGGGAGGACCATTTAAAAAAGTTTCGGTGAAACTACGAAATAAATGGATCGCAGAAAAAAAGTCTTATTGGTGAAAAATTATTTTTTGTTTGAATTACTTACATGCAACAAAACATAAAATGGAGGGGGGGGGGAGGGGGAAACGAATTATATTTGTTGTAGGTAAGAAATGTTTAGCCTGGATTTGAACGCTGATTAAGTGTTTTGGCATGCCTTAAATTTCATTTGAGCTAATTTGTTCTCAAAGTAGTGGACCTTTGTAAAGTATAAACAGATTGTGAAAAAGAAGTGTGAGCGCAAATTTTAGCTCGTATATCTGATGAGGACTGGTGTCGTGGTTGTGTAAGCACTCTTATTACAGTTGGAATAAATGATCAAAAATTGAAGGTTAACGAGATTATTATTGAATGAATACATAAAAATTCCTAATTGATATTCATGAGTAGATCAATAGGTAAAGTTTTTAGTCTTATAAATATGGAGTGCTGTGGGCTAGCGAAATGTTTACTGCATATAATTCGACACGCTCTTCTTTGTATGATCCAATAAGGATCGAGTAAATATTTGATTGCAGCGACCCCAAAATAATATTATTATAGGACAAATGCGATAAAATCCATAGAATTATATAGAGTAAGTAATATTTTTGGCAGGTAAAATTCGCTTAAGGGCTTGCTCATGAACTCCAATACATTTTAGAGGTTTTGGGCATAACACATCACAAACATGACTTTGTCCATTTTGCGGGTTGTGTCATCAGATACTGAATTCCAAGAGAACGTTGGTACTACAGTTACAGCGACTATTTGATTTACATGATAATAAACTTTTAAATTTGATATATCTACATTTGTACGACTAAAACCATTAAATGTGTTTTATCATTATTCAATTCGTAATTTTATTAGGCATTTACAGCTCATTGACCTGTTTGCAGTTTCAGAGTTAAGTATCGGCGACCAAGCACTCTCACATTCTTGTGGGTAAAAAATATGTTGGTATCATGCGCAAACAACAGATAATTTAAACGGGGGAGCGACCAACACAAACTCATTAATGTAGATCAGGAAAAGAAGGGTCCAAGAATAGACGCCTTGTGTACGCTCCAGCAAGTTACAGTCTGTAAACAGGATTAATGAGCAGTTAAAAGGGCTGTCAAATTGTTTGGCCGGTCGATAAATAATGTAGAATAAATTTAAAGCAATGCCTCGGATGTCCATAGAAGTTCAATTTAGCAAGAAGTATTTCATGGTTAATTTAGAGTCAAACGCTTTTTGAAAAATCCCAAAGAATATTTCGGCAACAGTAATTTCTTTATTTTCAAAAGTTGTGTTATATGTAACAAAAATATCTAACAAGGGCGTGTGATGTGGAGTGCGTTGGCTCGGAAACCTAACTTGCTTGTTGCAAAGGATAATTATGATTGTCCAGAAAAATTTTTGAAGTCTACTATAAATGCAAGTTTTAAATATTTCAA